>PVKH010008217.1:0-19636 GCA_004027955.1 Chaetophractus vellerosus | reverse complement strand
GTTATGCCACACTGAGGGATGTGCATGTGGGGGGTTGTGGGAGGGGTGGGAGGGTGGCATATGGGTACTCCTGGAATCTCTGTGTAACATTTATGTAATCAATGTATCCTAAAAATGTATATAGATATATAAAAAATAAATAAAAAATTAATTTAAAAAAAAGCACTGCTGTAGGAAAACAGTGCATTCGTGTAAATATATTCCACTGCCTTTAATGGATGCATGATGGAAATGTATAATCAAATCAGAAAATGTCCTCTATTAGTCATTGGGCAATTAAAAAATATATATATATATTTCATTTCAACAGAATATAAATCCCAAGCTTGCCATACACAAAAAGAAAGCAAAATGTTATTTCTTAGAAAGTGAATATTATTTTCCCATTTATGCTAATAGCACTCATTTTCCTCAGGATTTATTAATAAATATAATAACTATTGAGACCAAAAAAAAAAAAAAATGTGTGCCCTTAGCAATATATTACCACAAAAAGAACAGATGCAAATAGATCCCTGGATATGTTTGATGAGCGATCACATCCACGCACACGAGAGAAGCTTCAGACGGATGCTTTAAGCGTGATCCTGAACACAAATTTATTTACAGATTTGTTCATACTCTTTTCCGTGCCATGCAGCTATCAGCTGAATGTGCAACAGTAACTTTGGATTGAAATGGAAGTCTTTTCTGTAGTGTTGGAGGTTCCCCTCCACTAGGTTTGCAGTAATTAGCAAGCTGTGACTCAATTCCCCCTGACATGCTATACGGAAGGACAAGCCTCCACACACACACACACACACACACACACACACACGCCCTTAAGCCTACATGTCTGAAAGCAAGGCACTTCCCCAAAGGTTGAAGGAACAGACCGTGTGGAGATGGGAGTAAAGTGAGATAGAGAGCCTCACTGCCTCCACATCAAAGTCCCGCCAGCCCCTACAGCACTCCAAGGACACTCTAGCTCGCTATCCTCTAGCCTACCAGGGAAAATTTTCACCTCTAGGGCTTCCTATTGGCCCCCACACCTTACTAAAACCTTTGACCACCTCCCATCGGCTATCATTTCCCTAAGAATGTACTGTATAAATTCAAATCCCGTCTTTCCAGGGATGGGCTGAAGCCTACTCTTCAGACCCCCTCTGTTGGTTGAGCTTCCCAATAAACCTTCTGCCTGCAATCATCAGTCACCATGTCCAGTGAGCGCCGTTTTTCCCAACATGTACCTACTTTTTGTTCCTGCCAGTGTTTATGCCAAATACTACTTTGACCTTCGCTCCTTAACCCATGACGACAAACTGAATTTTCTATTTGCTCCTCTTAGCAAAGAAAGAGCACAGAACCTAGAGGCCATCTCCAGACAGTGTGAAGACAAATACAAAGACCTATGTAGAGCTGCTATGAGAAGGTCTTTCAGCGCTGGTAGTGTCACTGGCATTCAGCGCGCTACTGCCATCCTCAAGAGAGAACGGAGGGGCTGTAACATCATGAACCCTTCATCTAAAGACTGGAGAAACATCACCCCTCCTGCTCAAAGCCCAGCAAAGTCAGTATTTTCATCTAAAGGAAAGACATCAAATTCAAGAGACTTGTGGACAGCGAGGCTTACACTCCACAAGAAAGAAAAGGACTTTGTCAACCCACTCTTCCGTCATTTTTAATGCAAACAGACCTATGAAAACCACTCCAAAGTGAAAGATCCCAACCCACACACATATCTGCATACGGTGTAGGTGCTAACTGTGCGTTATGTGAGGTTTTTTTTTAAAATCAATAGTTTACATCTTTAGACTTTAAAAACACTAACCATATAACATTTTTTTTCTGTTTTTCTTGTCCCTCCCCCACCCCCAGATCTTGCTACATTTGCCTTTAGAATTAACAGCAGTATTACTATTAACACATGGGACTCTTAACAACTCCTAAAGTAACTTAGAAGCAGAGCCCTGAGCATTGTTAGGTGTTCAACTTTCCTTCTCCCTGCTATCTCATTGAAGCTGCTAGTCATTTTTGGCAAGCAATTTAAACAAAAAAGCTGCAGGATAGCACCCTTGCTCAAATTTCTTGCAAGCACTACCTTACTAGCCTTTTAGCATGTTTGGGTTATCAACAGAGTTATTGATTATCTATGTCTGTTGGGTCCATGCTGCATTTCTTGTGAACTCTAATGATGCTTCTCATTTTCTGATAATTTACCTCTGATCTGGTAAAAATTTATTTAATAATTCCAACCAACATGGTGATCCAACAAGAATGAGCACATAGGGAAATGAAGGGTGTTGAAAGTCTTGGTGCAGTTTTAAGCGTTAATAAAGTGCACTTGGGTACCCAGGGCACTGCAGCAGAAATACAAATGCTATCAAACCTTTGGGATAAACCATTTGAAAGTTTATGTTTCTTTTACACTTAATTTTGTGAATTCTAAATATGTTTTTAATTTTAATTTTTTGTTTCAGCCCTTCTTGAAGATGACAAACACAAACAAAAAATTGAAATAAAAAAAGCTTAATGTTCAGGGCTTTCAAGACTAGATAAGTTAGAAAGAAATTTAAATAAACTTTCAAATGATGTTTTATAAGTTCATAGCACTTATACTGTTACAGAAATCCGATCCCGAAAAAACCCAAACAGCACTCTGAGGAGCGGATGATCAGTTTTATTACGCGCAGGCCCAGAAAAGTCAGTCTCAAAGTTCTGGGCCCGGAGCCTTGATTTTCATCAGTTTATATAGGGCTTTTACATAGGTACATTCTTAAGCAAGTGGGCGATCAAGATTTACAAAAGCGAGCATCAAGATTCACAAAAGCGAGCATCAAGAGTCACAAGAGCATCAAGATTCACAGAAGCGAGCAGTCTGCATAATAGGCGGGTGGGGTCTCCTACCTACTCAGGAGTATGCAGGATTCTGCTAACCGGAATGCAGGCTTCAGTTATGCATATTGAGACACAAGTGGGCATTCCTTCTCAATACCTCTATGGATATCAAAGCTTAGAATTGCACTAAGACTTTTGGGATACCCTGTATCTCCATAGAAGTGCCCTATTCTTTTCTAAGTAGTTCTTGGCAGGGCTGTGAACTGTTCATCTGCTTTGATCATCAACATTTCTTATCTCCAAATTTGGTAAAAGGAGATTCTGAAGAGCAGTGTAATTCACGTGTAATAAATTAAAAGAAATTGAACCCTAATAGTGGTGGACAATATAAAAGAACTTTTTTTATCCTACATGTTAAGCTGTCTGTAGTCATCCCATTTCAAGTATTTGAAATCCCATTTCTGATATTTAAAGAGGGAACTTATACAAACTTTAGGAACCCTAACTTCAGGCTTTAAAGTGTAGGGGGTAAGTAATTTTAGAAGATTGATAACAGTGTTACCTAAATTTGAAATATTGAAAAAAAAGATTATTGTTTTCAATTCTATGAAATCCCTTTTCTCCTACCTTCTCAAATGTACATCATAGGAATTTTGCCTAAAAACAAAGCAATTAATACTTTCTCTCAGTATGGCAACTTTTCACCTTATATTGAGTGCTACAGGTTCCATCATTTTTAAAGGAGAGAGACATAAATGATAAATAATGTATATAAAATATTACAGTCTACCACCTCAAAAAAACATTGTTTATGGAGTTTGGAACCTGGAAATTCAAGTATTGATTGTAGCTTTATTTTGAAAAGAATGGGGGCCGGCTCGATAGCCCAGTGGATAGGGCGCCGGCATACCACATGGGAGGCCCCGGGTTCGATTCCCGGGGACCTCTCCTAGCGGGCAGACCGCCTTGAGAATGGCAGGCTGCCATGGGCGGGCCGGAGCCGCTGTGGGCAGGGCAAGAAGCTGCCACGGACATGGCAAGAGCCGCCACGGGCAGGGCAGGTCGTCCGCGGATAGAGTGCAGCCAGCCACCCGCGAACTGAAAGCCGGCCATGAACCGATGCAGAGACCGCCCACAAGCGGGGAAAGCCGCACCTGCGCAGTGACCACTCTTGGCGCGTCGCCACAGCGGGGGGAAGGGGAGATATGTAATAAAATAAATAAATCTTTAAAAAAAAAAAAGAAAAGAAAAGAATGGTACACGCTATGGTTTTTCTTTCTCATGTTTATGTTAAAAGAAATGATAGTGTTGCAGAAATCCGATCCCAAAAAAACCCAAACAGCACTCTGAGGAACGGAGGAACAGTTTTATTACGTGCGGGCCCAGAAAAGTCAGTCTCAAAGTTCTGGGCCCAGAGCCTTGATTTTCATCAGCTTATATAGGGCTTTTACATAGCTACATTCTTAAGCAAGTGGGCGATCAAGATTTACAAAAGTGAGCATCAAGATTCACAAACGCGAGCAGTCTGCATAATAGGCAGGTGAGGTCTCTAACCTGATCAGGACTATGCAGGGTTCTGCTAACTGGAATGCAGGCTTCAGTTATGCATATTGAGACACAAGTGGGCATTCCTTATCAATAGTAAACTGTATTTTAATTTTTTAAAAAAATTGTATTTTAGAAGATTATTTTATAATATGGGGAAATAGTCACACTATATTGTTAAGTACAAAACATCATTTCTAAACTTTTTTTTTATACACCCCCCCCCCCTTTTTGCTTGTTCTTGCTGTGTTCATTTTTCTCTGCGTTCCTCTGTGTCTGCTTGTCTCCCACCGCTGGGGCAGCCTGCCGAGTCAGCTCATCGGCGTGGCGGCCCGCCTGCTCACGGGGGCTTGCCTTCGCCCATGGGGGCTTGCCTTTTTGCCCACCCGTGGGGGCTTGCCTTTGCCCGTGGCAGCATGCCCCACCCACGTTGGCTTGCCTTCTCGAGGCGGTATGCCCGCTCAAGGAGGCCCAGGGACAGAACCTGGGGTCTCCCATGTGGTAAACTGGCGCCGTACCAACTGGGCTATACAGCTGGCCCCCATTTCTAAACTTTTTAATGAACTGGCAATTCACAAGCATGCAACTCTAGATATGAACATTGAGCACCTAAAAAGACATTCACCTTCACCAGTCACTTTTTAAAATGTAGATCATTTTTTACCCAGCATGTTGACAAAGGCTGAGAGAATGAAAGTGTGTAGAGACTTGGGTACTCTTCTTTACTGTTGGTGAGAGTAAGCCTTGGTACAACCTCTCTGGAAGGCAGTTTGAGCATATCTTCTGAAGTTTTAAAAATGGGCATATCTTTTCAAACAGAAATTCCATTTGTATCAATTAAAATAGGCTGGACAAATAAAATAAATAGAGAAAGAAAGCTCACAGAGGTTTAACTACAAGGATTTATCATGGCATTTACTTTAAAAGGCAAAAACTGGAAATGACCCAAGAGTCCTATAACAAGTATTAGGCTAAACTGATGAGTGAACTTTACACTAAAAGAGTCTATGCTGCCAGTGAAGCTGATGCTGGAAATCAATGTTTATTGTCATAGAAAAATGACTATTCTATAGGAAATGAAAAAAAGCATATCAGAAAACATAGTGTGTGATGCTAGTAACACACCCACATTGGTTGTCTCTAGATGGCAGGATTCCATATGAATTTCATTTTTTCTTTGTGCCTTTTTAAGTATATAAGGTTTTTTTTTTTTAACTGTGATAGCACTATCTTTATTAGTTTTGAAAACTAAGTATAATACATGCTTTATTCACTGCTATGTACTTATATGGACTTACAATCAATGTTAAAACACAGAACATACTTAATGAACTGGGAAAACACTATCTTGATTAGTTTTGAAAACTAAGTAAAATATTCTTTGTTCACTGCTATGTACTTATATGGACTTGCAAAAAATGTGAAAACACAGAACTCACTTAGAGAACTGTGAAAACACTATCTTGATTCGTTTTGTAAACTAAGTGAAATGCATGCTTTATTCTCCTTTATGTACTCATATGGACTTACAATCAATTTTAAAACCTGGAACTCACTTAGTGAACTATGAAAACACTATCTTGATTAGTTTTGAAAAGTAAGTAAAATACAGTTTTAGAATGAGTATTTTACTTTTATCCTAAAGTACAGTTTAATTTTTATAAAGCTATAAATTAGTATACATATATGAAGATTTCATATTAATATCTTCCTAATTTTTGAATAGTTTATATATACTAAAATTAGTATATTCCTAATATTTTTATGTAGGCATAATCACATGCTAGAAAAAATGCATTACAATATAAATGATTACCTATAGGTTACAAAAAAGTGAAAGTGGGTGATTTGTATTTTCTTCTTTGTGCTTTTCTGCATCTTCTAAATTTTACAATGTAAGAATGAATTATTGTAATATAAGTTCTTAAAAATAATGAAGTGTATGACAAAGTAGTGCTTAGAAGAACACTTAAGATACAACGATTTTTAAAAATATATATCTAGAGATTCCTGGAGTTCTCCAAATATTTTCTGTGGTTCAGTCATGGACCTGAATGAAGGCTCTGAGCTCTGCAGAAAGTATCTGGACATCAAAGGCAAAGTGTCTGTGCATTAGAAGCCTTTGTCTGCCATCCTGGTTGGTCTATATTCAGCCCAGCCCAGCAAGGTGGCACTTGAAGCTTAGGCTCAATGGTCTGGACCGATGGTCCTGAACCACGAGTAAGCCCCTCCCCAGCTCAGACTTCTGTCCAGGATTAACTTATCCCCAAAGCTGCTTCTAATGTAAACAATCACTGGCATCTTTGGCTCAGTGCTCAGCCGACAATGAGTCCCACCCTGTGTCATGTCTGGCCTAGCTCCTACACCTCCTGCAGACCCCGCTTGTATGGCCATTTAAAATAAAACACTTCATTATGGTCCTCAAATCATGTTCACTGTGGCAGTTTGATATTGCTTATGAATTCCAAAAATAGATACTGGATTATGTTTGTAAACTGGTCTGTATCTCGGCATGATTAAATTATGATTAGGGCTATGATTGGGCCACGTCAGTAGGATGTTGAGTCCCTGCCCCCTGGGTGGGTGGGGACTCACAGGAAAAACTATACAGCAGAGAAGAGAGCTGGAATTTTTGAGTTGGAGCCTGGGAAGTAAGCACACAGAGGAGCAGAGCAGCTGAGACCGGAGAGAATCAAGCCCCAGGGAGAGAGACAGAGCCAGTCACCTGATAGTCTACAGCTGGCCTTGAAGAGAGAGCAGGGCAGCTAAGCCTGGACAGAAACAAGCTCTGGGAAGAGAGGAACCCAGGAAGACTGACCACTTGGCAGATGTCGGCAGCCATCTTGTTCCAACACGTGGCAACAGACTTTGGTGAGGGAAGTAACTTATACTTTGTGGCCTGGTAACTGTAAGCTTCTACCACAAATAAATACCCTTTATATAAGCCAACAGATTTCTGGTATTTTGCATCAGCACCCCCTTTGGCTGACTAATACACTTATTTTGAGACATTCTTGGGGACAAAAGTTAAAAGTAGTCAGTTTAGCAACCTCAAGACATTTTTAGATATTTTCTGTTCCTCCTAAAGAAATGACAACATCAAATAAGACTGCTTAATCACAGCCTTAGAAAGATTTACTTTACAATTATCTACATGACATACTTTAATCTCCTTAGCTGTTTATCTTCATTTTACTCAGAATTTCATTTTTCAGAATTTCTATTTTTGTTTCCCTCTCTAATGAGGAAACCATCATAAAACATAGATTTATTCCTGAGCAAAAGTTTTCTCATATTTTTGAGTGTACTAGTTCTGGCCTTTTCCTGAAGACTCATCACTGGACCTAAAGTTATAAAAATTATGAGGAAACACCAGTAATTGGAGAATAGAGAGCAAATGCTGAACTAAATAGAGGAGAGGGAAAGCAGACAGAATCCTGCTACAGCACAAATTCATTAATAAATGGTGGTCCTTATGGCGTTGGGTAGTCACTTCACCTATCAGTGGAGAGAGGCAAGGCCATCTGAGGCTTTGGGCAAATTGGGTTTTCACTACTCAGTTTTACCCAGGACCCATCCCATCTTAAAGTGAAGCATCAATTTTGGAAACCATTCCACTGTTGGAATGGAAGAGGAGGTGGTAAGAAGTGGGTGGCTGTTAATAGTCAGGCACAGGTCACCACGAGCTATGCCAAGTGGCCTTAAATGGATTATGGGTGGTGACTACTGCTCCCTAGCTTACAGCAAGGCAATTCATTCTTAATACAACATACCTTGGTAACAAGGAACCAGTTTTACCAAATTAGTCAGATGTATTTTGGGGCAGTAATCCAACAGCCTCAAAAAATCAAGATCCAGGACACTGAGAGCTGCCACGTCTGGAGAGCAGCCGCCAGTGCTGCAGTCACGGTGTCGGTAATTAACGCCGTGGGCACTTCCCATGAGGACATGATTCACAATGCCCGAATGGACTACTATCGTACCTGCCTGGCAGCCTGCTCATCTGACAGGTCTGTCAAAATCTTTGATGTACACATTGGAGGACAGGGCCTCATCGCTGACCTCATGGGACATGAGGGCCCCATGTGGCAAGTGGCCTGGGCTTACCCCATGTATGGCAACATCCTGGCATCCTGCTCATATGACTGGAAAGTCATCATGTGGAAAGAGGAAAACGGCACCTGGGAGAAGACCCACGAGCACACAAGCCACGCTTCATCAGTAAACTCTGTGTGCCGGGCCCCCATGACCACAGCCTGGTTTTGGCTGTGGGAGCTCGGATGAGGCCATCTCCCTCCTCCCACAGAAAGGGCCAGTGGGAAGTGAAGAAGATTAACAATGTTCACACTATTGGCTGCAATACTGTTAACTGGGCCCCTGCTGCTGTACCTGGAAGCCTCATAGACCAGCCATCGGGGCAGAAACCCAACTACAACAAGAAGTTTGCATCAGGTGGCTGTGACAACTTCATCGGGTTGTGGAAGGAGGATGATGGCCAGTGGAAAGAGGAGCAGAAGCTGGAAGCTCCCGGTGACTGGGTTTGAGACGTGACCTAGGCCCCTCCGTTGTTGTGCCCACCAGCACCATCGCCAGCTGCTCGCCGGGCAGCCATGGCATCATTTGGACCTGTGATGATGCCTTGGGCAGTAAGTGGCACCCCAAACTACTGCATAAGTTCAGTGATGCCATGTGGCATGTTAGCTGGTCTAGCGCAGCCAACAACCTGGCTGTCTCAGGCGGAGACAATAAGACGATTGTAGAAGGAGTCAGTTGACGGGCAGTGGGGTATGCATCAGTGACATCAACAAGGGCCTGGGCTCTCTGTCAACTTCATTCACAGAGAAACGGCAGAACAAGCAGTGCCAAGACAGGCGGGCCTGGCTCCCTCACCCACCACCGCCAGAACTGCCCCTTCTGGGCCACCTGACCAAACAACTGGGAGTAACACTCAGCTCCAACAAGGTTATTTTCCTAGGAATAGTTACAGATGCAACCACAGATTGATGATCTGCCTTAACATGATTCGGTATGGATAGCAACTTAACTCCAGCTGAATGTACTCTTGGTGTAAGGGGAAAAACTACAACTGAGCTTTAAAAATATTATTTTAGGGGGGTGGATGTGGCTCAAATGGTTGGGCGTCCATCTGCCGTATGGAGGGAACTGGGTTCAATCCCTGGGACCTCCCAGTAAAATTTTAAAAATATAGAAGGTGCGCATGCCGCCAGGCCCCGTGCGCAGGCGTGCTCGGCCTTGCCAAGCCACACAGGAAGATGGTGACATAATAGGAGAGAGACACAGGGGAGAGCCAAGATGAGACACACCAAAAAACCAGGAACTGAGGTGGTGCAGGTGGCAGAACACCTCTCTCCCACATCGGAGGTCCCCAGGATCGAATCCCGGTGAAGACAGGAGGAGAAGGATGAGAAAAGAGAGCAGGAAACAGACACAGAGAATTGCCCAGCAAATGGACACAAAACAGCAAAGGGGGAGGGGGTTGTAGGAGGGTTAAAATGGATTAAAAAAAATAATAATAAATAAATCTTTAAAAAAATATTATTTTAAAATAGTTTTGCCCATTTTTATGTTCCTTTTGGGTTTAGATTCTTTTTAGGGAGAATTATTTCCAAGGTAATTGAAGAAATAATATTGCTTATTTTAAAAACATCAAGATCCAGTTCTCTACATATGCTTTTCAATACAGGTGGAGGTTGGTAACCAAATATTCTTAGCTTTAAAGAAAAAAAATGAAGGCAGACATTATTTTCATTGCTATGCTGCAAACAGCTGTTCATAGCTCCCCAGGCCCACTCTTACTCAATCTGTGTGACTCCTTAAGACCGGGGAACCTTAGCTTGAAAACCACTGCTCTAAAGCAGTGAGCTACCCAAACCTGATTCACAAATTCATTGCTTCTCACTGACCCTTGCCTAGGCACACAATTGAGAATGTCATAGTTTTAAATAACAGTGAATAGTGATTAAGAGCATTTGCCTATGGAGACCCTAGTCGGGACCACCAAACCTCAAATCAAGTTAGGACAAAATTAAGGACTTGCAGCCACGTGTAAACTGCAGCCGACTCATAGAAATGCTGGGGTGGCTGCCGTAGCACTCAGGACCTCCCTCCAGTTCAGCCCAGGGGTTTCAGGAGACCCTGTGTCAGATCCACATTTACCTCTCTCAGGGTGCAGCCAGGCGTCCTTACCTTTAGACCTCAACCCACCCTACAGGAGCTTATTTGCTGCATCCTCAAAGGATTCCTTATTGGGTACCAAAAGGTTGTTGCCTGCATTCTCAGGGAGTCATTTCAAGACATTGCATATTGCTCATAGTCATGTACTAAAGATAGCCCTTAGTTGTACTTTTCTCCTGGACTATTGTATATCTTCATGTTTAATATATGTGGATATGTGTGTGCATGCATGTGACGTATGTGTATGTATATATACATATAGTAGCCAAGCAAAAGCAAAATTCACAATGCACCATATTCTAAGTCCTAATAATTCCTCTCCGGGTCAGTCTCAAAAAATTCATCTTTTTCCTTCCTTGCTACACAATGCTTACTAAACAGTGCTTCTCCAGGATAAATTCTATAACCACATCTTCAACAGTAACAACTTATACTTGCCAGGCTTTAGGCTAGTGTTTATACATGTTAACTTATATAATCTCTCCAAGGTAGTTAACTAATCTCTCCAGTTTATAAGAAAACAGATATTCAGAGGAGTTAAATAATTTACTTGTCCAAAGTTGCACAACATGATAGATAGGATTTAAGCCTAAGTATACTGGGCTCCAAACTCAAACCCTCTCCACAAAGCCAGGTTTCTCCTTAAAGAACATTACCAGTTGCTTTAGTATGACTTGTCTGGCAGTCACTATTAGATGTTAGTACCCTCCTCCTTACTAATAAAACCTTAATGTTGTATAGCGATAGGGAAGATACAAGCTTAAGGAAAGTAAGCTCTAGGTCCAGTCCTAGCTCCAGAGTCTACCCCAGTCATGGTCATCCCATACCCATTTCCTTTTGATGGAGACAGAGTTAGAAATTTGACCCAAGTCTGTTCAATGAAATATAAGGAGAAAATCTGCTGAGGTTCTTCTGGGAAATGTTTTCTTTCTGGTGAAAGGAAAGAGTTTTAGAAGAAGAAAGCATTTTGCCTTTATCTCTTCTACTTGTTTCAACACTCTTGTTGAGAATGTGATGCCAGGAGGTGCAGCAGCCATCTTGTGACCATGATTGTGACTTGTCAAACACTGAAGAGCCACGTACTGAGGAAGGCAAGGTAGAAATGTAGAAAGAGCACTGACTTCAAGGATATATTAAGCCACTGAGCCAACCCTGAAACCAAATACTTCTAGACTTTGTTATACAAAATAATTGCCTTTATTACTTAAGCCACTATTGCCAGGTTATTGTCATAAGCAGTTGAATATATGCTGGTACACCTTATATTCTTAGATAGCTCCAGAAATTAAATTGCATCCTTACATTCTAAGGAGGTACAGGCAAACACACATACATGTGCAGTTTTATACAGTTTAAAGGTGTTTGATCATAAGGAATTTGAAGAATAACACCAGAAAGTGAGTAAGGGAAAGAAGGGAACAACAATCCAACTAAGTGACTCTTCAATGACTCATTTCAAATCTTCATTCCAATGACTTCTGTGGCTTCTCTGAGTGATTCCTCCACCTCAGTGATTATTGACTTCCCTTTCCTCCTTCACACTGATTCCTGATGTGTCACTTCAAAGTAAAATCATTGTAAAGAGCATTAAGTTTTCTCTCCTATATGCCTCTACTTCTTGGATTTCTTTATAATTTTTAGTCTTCTAAAATAGTTATGTATTCTTCATGCACAAAATGCCATTATCATTTTTTATTTCTCCTATGATATTCTGAATTCCAAAAATCACATTAGAATTTTTCATTTTATAATAGGGGTAAAAATCACAGTAATGTTAAGTTTGCACATCCTTCCTTGTAATCTCCACTGTTGCTTCCCAATCCTCACCTTTAGATCTCTAAGCCCCTAACCTCCTTCTATCTTCCCACTCTGATTAATCATTTCCTCTTCTTTACAGTCCCACTGGATTCACATTTATTATTTCCTCTTGCAAGGGCTTACATTGTCGGATTTTATTGACTATAGCTGTCAGATTTTATCTTCACTCCAGCGTCCTTTGCTCTCATTTTTATTTTATCCATGTAATCATATCATTTCTGTTGAACCTCTCTTACAAAGCCATGGCCTTTTGAACTTTACTTAGATAATTCTATTGAGTTAGCTTCTCTCCTTTTTTATTGGTAATTCCTGGCTCACATCAAGCTTAAAGAAGAAGAGCCCCCTCTTGCCCTTGGCTCATCTTGGCATTCAGTTCCACCAACCCAACAACAGTCTTTGACCAAAGCAGCCCACATTCCTGAACCAAATGAGGGAGAGAAGAATAAGAGAAAGTAGGAGTTCACTCTCATTACTGGGATGTGGGCAGATGCCCAGGAAACACTTACATGCTTGCCACCTCTTGGGCAGGACTAGAGTAAAACTATTTCTGCACTTGGTCCACTCGTATTTTCATTTACTCATTCAACAAATATTTATTAATTGGTGATTATGAGCATGGTATCTTGCTAGACACGGGATAAGTGTAATGAGCAAAACAGACATGGTCTCATGAAGCTTACAGTCTAAAGGAGAATCAATAATAAATAATCATACAAAAAACCATAGAAATGATGATAAAGGTGGTAAAGGCAATTAAGAAGAAGGTCAAGAGGCTATAGGAGAACAGGGGGATCCAACTTAGATTGGGTGTTTAGAGAAGGCTGGACTAAGGGAGTAACAGTTAAACTGATGCTGTAGGGATGAGGGAGATTGGCCAGGAAAAGGGTGGAGGGAGGAGTGCAGCAACTGAGGAAAGTGTGAGAATGGGAGAGAGCCCTTGGGCTGTGGCCGGACTGGGTGAGGAAGGCTGATCCTGGAGGACAATGTGAGTCACATTAGTGATTGATTTTTGCTCAACAGAAGAGTAATGTGATCTGATTAGCATTTTGAAAAGTTCACTCTAATTGCAGGGTAGGTTGAAGGGGGCAATCTTGGAAGCTGGGAGATAGGTGGAAGGCAATTCGAATAGTCTGGACAAAACACTACGTGGTGGCTTATCTTATGGTGCTGGTAGTAGCATTGGCAAGAAATGACCACTTTCAAGAAATAGATATATAAAGGATGCAAAATTAATAGGATTTGAGGGTCAGGAGGAGTGGGCAGTCAAAGATGACTCCAAAATTCCTAGAATACATAATTAGATGAATAAAAATGCCAGTTAGTAAGATGGGGAAGAACTAAGGAGAAAAATAATTGCGAGAGAAGAAAACCAAGTATTCAGTTTTGAATATGTTTATTTTGAGATATTGAGATATCTAAGTGGAAAAGTAAAGCAGCAGTTGTGTCTGCATCTTAGCAAGAAACTCTGGATTAGAGGTATTAATTTTGAATTAATTGGAATATCTATAGTATATAAAGGTGTGAGAGAATATAAAATCCCTTACGAAAGAACAGAATGAAACAAAATCCTAGAATTGATCCTTGAAGGACTCCATCATCTAGGGCAAGCCAAAGAAGGGAGATTCAGAAAAGGAGATTTAAAACTGGCTTCTAGAAAAGTAGAATAAAATTTAAAAATTAATAAAATTTTAAAAATTAAACAGGAGAGATTCTAGTAGCAGTGGATTCTGAAAACAATTTGTCAGGCATTCCATCTGTTCAGCATGTCAGAGAGCCAGCAAAAGTCCTACCACTATCCTCCATAATCATCAAAGAAGAAAGTAAGCGAGGCTGTAGAAGTTAAATTACTAGTATTTGGCTCTATCTGCTACCCAATTGGAGATAAAGAAAAAGGATTTAAACAATATGCAAGTGAGCAGAGAGTGCTTCCAAGGTAAATTTATATATTTTCTCCAATTGGTAATTATCATTTCTAGATTGATCACTTCTACTGGTTCAAGGATGATTAATCAGGAATAAAACAAAACAAAACAAGATGCTGACATACACGATGTTTAGTGATGAAAAGGAAATATCATCTTTATAATGACCTGAATGTGACTTACTATAGAATCCACACACCCAAAAATTTAGAAAACTCTTTGGTGAACTGAAAACAAATCAAGAAGACATCAATTAAGTGAAGTAGATGTAAAAGACCTGAGGAGAGAAAACAATTGCATGAAAATATTACACAATAGAATGAGATAAGGAAGGAAAACAAGAAACTAAAAATACCTTACCATATTTGAAGTCTTCATTATAAACAGTAAACAGCAAAGCCAACACTATAGGAAATGAAATCGGTGACACAGTATGTAATATGAGAATTCTAGACTGTAGAGGAAGAAAACAAAAATACAAAAATGATGAGAGATTATAAATATAAATTACAGAAAGTGGAAACTACACATAAGAAGTAGAATATAAGGCTTCCTGAGGAAGAAACAAACCCCTGAAATTGAAGCAATAATCAATGAAATAAATTAACTTCCTGAATTGAGAAATTCCCCCAAGTATAAAAATTGAAAGTCAATAAAAACGGAACAATACCTGGTTAGTTCCTGACAAAAGTTTCAAATTACAAGGACAGAGAAAAAAAAGTCCTGAAAGTACACACACAAAAAGTGTAACTTTCAGACAATCATTAAGTAGGATCTGATATCATGGTTGACAATCAGTTAAAAGTATTGCTGATGTTCTTATGTTGAGGACAAGATAATAATGGTTAAAGCATTTTTCAACTCTTTACAAATGTAAAACACTGTCTTTGCCCAGGGAATCACTAACCATTTGCTTTTTCAATATTATGGACACGAACAAAGTTGCTTACAGCAGAAAAAATCAGGGTTTTCACTGCCAAGGAAATGGAGAAATGATATTTTGTACCTTTAAAATCCGTGTTACTTGAACTAATAGTTAGAAATGCTAATAAGACACCCACTGGCAGATATAATCAGTTATCAAGCCCTCTCAGTGCCACATTCCCTACTGAAATTGCAAATGACCATATAGTAACCATGCATAAAAATAAACATCTGCTATACAAGCTTGTATCAGTTAGCTTTGGCTGTATAATACACCAAAACTTAGTGGCTTAAAACAATGACTCTGGGGGCCGGCTGTAGCCCAATTGGTAGGGCTCCAGTTTACCACATGGGAGGCCCCGGATTCGGTTCCCGGGGCCTCCTCGAGTGAGCAGACCGCCTTGAGAAGGCAAGCCGCTGCAGGCAGGGCAAGCCGCCGCGAACAGGTAGGCCACCGCGCGGTGAGCTGACTCGGCAGGTTGCTGCAGCAGGGGGAGACAAGCAGACACAGAAGAACGCAAAAATGAACACAGCAAGAACAAGCAGAAAGGGGGGGGGATATATAATTGATAAAAAAATAAATCTTTAAAAAAAAATGACTCTTATTTGCTTACAATTCTGTGAGTTAACAGTTGCTCTGGGCTCAGCCAGTTAGTACTTCTGGTGGTCTCACTAAGCGATACAAAAGTGGCTATAGTCATGGCAATTCACCTGGGGCCAGATGGTCTGAGAGGACCTCTCGCACATATTCGGAGGTTGGTGCTAGCGCTGGCTGTGCCACAAGCCTCCAGCAACCTAGCCTAGATTTCTCCATATAGTGGCAGCATTCCAAGAGGACAGGTCATGTGCAAGCACTTTTAAAGACTCTGCTTGGATCATATCTGTGGATGTCTCATTGTCCAAAGCAGGTCACGTGGCCAAGCGCAGAGTCAATGTGGGAAGGAACTACACACAAAGGCCCGGGTATCAGAAGGTTTGTCCAGTACTGAAACTACCCACCACAAACTGCAACCACAAAAACATGCTCAAATGGTACAATTGTAAAGAATTCATTCTAAGGAGGCATTCAGATGTGTGCAAAGATGTTCTTCAAAACATTATTCCAAATAATGACTAATGATTGGAGGCTAGTCAAATAAGCCCATTTGATGGAACACAGTACAATTAAAAAAGAAGTCCCTGAATAAAAGAATATTTTTTGATATTATAAAGTGTTTGGGATGAGTTTATGGTCATTTCTTTTTAAGAAAACAGCCTTAAAACATACGATATTTTTGTAAATATAAATAAATATGAGGATACACACACGATAGAAAAAAAAAAACTAAAAGGACATACCCTAAAATTTAACAGTGATTGAGAGTAAAACAGCATGGACTCTTGAAGTAAGACAGATCTGGGCCTGAATAAGTAAATTAATTTGATCTAATTATTGAAGCTCCCCAAGCCTCAGTTTTCTCAAAGTAAATTAGAGTAGGAGCAAGTGCATCGGGTGATGAGATAATGCTTGTAGAGTAGTGCGTGGGAAACTAAATAAAAATTTGTTAGTATTCCTCTGAAATGTTAGATAAGGAGTAATTTTTTCTTCCTAATTATTTTTAATTAATAACAAAAATAACTGAAAGGAAGAACAAAGAAACAATTCTTGACCTGGGGATTTTGGATGTTAAATAAGCCACCATAAAAAAGGAACTGAGCCGGGGGAGAATTTGTTTCCTCTGGGTATGTGGTCCTCAGACAGACATTGGTTACCCAAAGTGCTACAGCACCCATTCAGCAAAGGAGGGGGCTTCCTCTTTCAGAGAGGAGTTGGGGGTGGGGGTGGGGGACCTACCTCCAAGCTGCCAGCCTCCAAGTGTCCCCTGGGGCATTGTAAGGATAAAGCACAAAATTCATAGGAGACGTTTACTTAAGAGCCTGGTATCACACGGAGAACCCCTATAGCTGCGGAATTAAACTGTGTTAGTCCAGAGCCACTTCACTATCAGGCATTTTCTGTGCCTACAGTCAACTAACCTCAATGGGATGATTACAACCATGGATCTTTATTTTCGGTAGGTTTCATGAACGTTACCATTCCCAGGATGTAATTTTTTTGCACTCAGTTTATAGGAAGTTTGCTTTCAAACTTACAATTCCCATTTAAAAATAAGCACCAAAGTTTACTTAGTTGTATTCCAACAGGACAAGAACATTACATTCAGAAAAGCAGAAAAGCTAATGATATTTCATAAATTTCAGTAAATATAATAAAGTCTTGAAAATTACATGATAAAACTCCTTTAAAACCTTTAAAAGCTTCAACTGTTCAGATATTGCAAGCTTGTTAAAGGCCAAGTTTGTGTCCCATATTACTTGCCATCCCGTAACACCTGGAAAAGTACCTTGAACCAGAAACACCTGGGGCCTGATTCGACTTGTTGATTAATATCTAAAACACGGGGCTTAACATTTGAATGCTGCTCCCTTGCAAATAGAGGCTCAACTCCATAATCACAGGGAAAGGATTTGAAGCATTTTATAAAGTAGCAATGAGCTATCTTACGTTTTAAACATCATTTTGGCAAAGAAGCAGGGACAATTTGAATGCATATTTAGAAGTGTAAAGGGGCCGGCTTGATAGCCCAGTGGATAGGGCGCCGGCATACCACATGGGAGGCCCCGGGTTCGATTCCCGGGGACCTCTCCTAGCGGGCAGACCGCCTTGAGAATGGCAAGCAGCCATGGGCGGGCCGGAGCCGCCGTGGGCAGGGCAAGAAGCTGCCACGGGCAGGGCAGGTCGCCCGCGGATGGAGCGCAGCCAGCCACCCGTGAACTGAAAGCCGGCCGTGAACGGACGCAGAGGCCGCCCACGGGCGGGGAAAGCCGCGCCTGCGCAGTGACCAGTCTCGGCGCATTGCCGCAGCGGGGGGAAGGGGAGATATGTAATAAAATAAATAAAAAAAAATAGAAGTGTAAAAAGCTGACAGCAAAAGTACACCTTCCACGTACTTCATCCCAGGGCTTGAGACCTGGAGCTAACCTCAGTGTGTCGCTCTCTTCCTCTGTAATGCTTTAATTCAGGAGACTTTGAATCAAAACAATAAATATCAAGGACAGGCTTTATTTTTTAGTTTAGCTAAATTATTTTTAAAATACACACATATTAGTAAAATTTTACATAAAAAGTATGTTCATATTGTGTTTTAAGCATTTTTAATAGAGCATTTCAAACATTCATAAGAGTAGACAAAATGGAATCACGAATGCCCATGTATCTGTCGCTAGTCACAGCATCAACCCATGGACAATCCTGCCCCATCCACTCCCTCACCCACCCCTCCCACCCCCAGATTATTTTGAAAATTCTCAGACATCATATTATTTCATTCATAAATGTTTCAGTAATTAACCTAAAAGATAAAGACTCAGTTTTTGGTAACCTTAATACCATTATCACACCTAAAAAACAATAATTACTTAAAACTATCAAGTATCCAGTATTTAAATTTCCAGTTGTCCCATAAAAGTTGTCATAATGGATTTCGTGTTGTTCTTTTAACATTTGTTCCTCTGAAACAGGATCCAAATAAGGTCCTCATATTGCAATGAGCTATCACGTCTTTTAAATCTCTTTTAATCTATAGGTTCCCTCTCCATTTCGTGTGTGTGTGATTTATTTTTATTAAAGAAATTAAATGATTTGTCCTTTAGAACCTGCCCCCCTCCCCCACCTCCCCGCCAATTGCCTGAATTTTGCTGATTACACCTCTGCAGTGCTGTTGGTGGCATAGTTTGGACATGTTTCCCCACCCTCTGTATTTCCTATAAATTGGTCATTGGATCTAAAGACTTTATTACATTCAGGTTTGTTTTGTTTTGTTTTGCAAGACTCTTTCCTGGATGTTGAATTGGATCATATCATTTTCCATGCAATCTGTTATACATCTTTTCCTGTTTTGCTTACCTAATTCTCACCTTTGCTTCACCTATACCACATATCTAGAAGTAAAACATATTAACAAGCCAGTGTAAATCCCTCCAAACTTTTCTGCAAAACAATATTCTGTGGAGCTGGTGTACTGTGATTTACTCAGCCATACTACTACTAGTGGGCATTTGCTTTACTCCGAGATATTTTTGGAACATCCTATTCACAAGTACTAATAGACTGACTTTTATTTCTGTAGGGTTGATTCCCAGGCATGGGGTTGCTGGATCAAAGGGCTATATGTACTTTTTATCTTAATAGACGTTTCTGTAAAACTTGCAAAAATGGCTATAGCAATTCACATGTCCCCTAGCAGAAGATGACATCACCCTTTCCCTACAATCTAAAACTGTCTCAAAGAGCGAAAAACAGTTACAAATGGGAGTTATGTGTTTGAAAGCCAGAAAGGAGCTGGGGTCATACAAGGAGATGAAAGAGTGTGATA
>PVKH010008216.1:0-19636 GCA_004027955.1 Chaetophractus vellerosus | reverse complement strand
CCATGAAGTGTGCTAGTAGGGGACAATCTTTAAACCATCACACAAATGGATATGTAATTACAAACCAATATACCATGGAGAGAAATACAGGGTGCTAAAGGAGAAACTCCTGGGGGAACCTTTTTTGAATTGGAGGAAATGGGAAGTGACTTTTGTTTGGAGTTCTGAAGGATGAGTAGGAGTTCACCTGGTGTACAATTTGGGAGTGATGGTTGAGGGGGAGCCTTCCAGGAAGAAAAAAGAACTGCTGTAAACCTGAAGATGCTGCATTTGAGAGACTGAAAGGAGATGGTGTGGCTTCCATCAACTGAGCGCAGTGAGATGAGGTTGGAGAGGTGGCAGAGGCCTGATTGTACTGATGCCATATTAAGAGTCTTTGTCTTCATTCAAAATGTGAAGGGAATCCACAGAAAGAGTTAAGGCAGTAGGGTGACATGGCCTAACTTTGGCTGCTGATTGGAGAATGGATTGTAGAGGACCAGAGTGGAAGTGGAGAGAATTAGAGAGAGAAGGAGCCTAGTAACCATCGAGTCCAATCTTTCCCCATACGGAGAGAGTTGAACTGGTTGGCCCAAGCTCCTCCAATGAGTTGGTGGAAGAGTCAGGGTATGAACGCTGATTTAATGATTTCCAGGCCAAATTCTTTCCATCACACCACACTGTATTTAAGTAAATGTTTTCCATTTCATAGAGATGATAATTAATGTGTTATTTTTCTATCGGAATTGAAGAAGTTTTGTGATCTTTTTTACAAGTATTTCATAAAGAGTGAAAAAGAAAAATTCAGCAATTAACTTTCCCATTGACACACAAACTTACTACATGAGAGAGCATTGTAGGTAGGTTCCCCATTGTGTTCTAGGCAGAATAATGTGGCAGTTATGCATTAGAACTGCAGAGTCAGATTTGGGCTCAATTCCCAGCTCCACTGTTTATTAAACTGTACCACCAGTAGCAAATGACTTAACCTCACTAAGCCTCAGTCTCTGCAACTACAAAATGGGTATAACGGTAGTAACTTCATATAGTGTTATTTCATCACAAATATGTATCTTGCATTTAGCAAGTGCACAATAAATGTTGGTTATTAAAATGAGGATGATGATAATGATAATGTTCTACTTAGTCAAAGACAGGGTGTGCCTTTCAGGGGACTTGAAGCTTCAAAACACAAGTATTTTCAGAAAACAGTTATTTAATGGTACTTTTAATTAAGTTCAGTTCAATAAACATTAATGGAATGTCTAATGTGCACGAGGGTCTGTCCCACGCCTGATTCTTGCCCACACGGTATTTGGAAGGGAAGCACAAGACAAATCTACAAATACTTCTAATAAGTGTAGAAAGAATGTTTCCTAGGAGAGATGCTAAGTGAAGTGGGGTTCAGTGACAGAGGAATCCCAGCTAACTAGTGGAATTCGGAAAGTCTTATGCAGAAGGTGGCTCTTGGCGTGAGACTTGAAGGATGGGTAGGATTGTATTCTTTTGGAGATAGCGTAGTTACCACTCAGGATTTTTTTTCCCTGCTAACCAGAGGGAAGAAAATAAAAATCTCCTGTGATCTTACCAGCCAAGATAACCACTGTTACCATTGGGTTTAAATATTTAACTCTGCAAGAATAGATACTCATAGTTATACCTATAGGATTGTACTGCTCTATTACCAGTTTTTTTTCCTTTTTACTTCCGAACACATTTAAAAATATGTTTTGTTTCCACTAAATGGTCTTAGACTTTTTAACATTTGCATGAATTAGACTGCTGGATATAGTCTATTTAACTAAGCCTCTGTATTTGGACATCTAAGATGTCTCCAGGCTGAGTTTTTTTGTTTGTTTGTTTTATTTTGTTTTCGGTTACAAACAACACTGCTATCAACGTAGTTGTAGCTAATTAATGCACTCACACATGATTATTTCCTTAGGCTAATTTTGCAGTAATGGAATTTCTGAGCCAAAAGGGCATGCATTTTTAAAAGGCATTTCCTGTGACTGGGATGGATAGTCTTATTATTCAGATTTTGATTAATAACTGTAAAATATTATGAAAGTAGTAATTCCTTACATTTATATCCCACCTTACAATTTTGAGAGCATATTCACAAACATCAATTAACTTGATTCTCACAACTCTGGACGTAGGTGGTTATGTATTATTTTTCCCCATATTTTAGATGAGGAAGAAACCTTCTTGGTAACCATGAAGAGTGAGGTAACTTGTTTGAGGTAACCCAGCTAGTAACTGATGGAGCCAGGACCAGAGCCAGCCTCTGATATGGTGTCCTGCTGCCCTTTTGCCTTTACCATGCTATTTACCATGCCCCATTCCCAGCACATCGATGGCCATTTTATCTTCTTACATTATTAGCCTGATAGAGATGATTAGACCTACCATGTTCCCTAAACCCGTTTTTCCAAATTTTTATGGCTTTTCCCTCACGTATCATTTTTAAAAATGTAACCATGAAGCATTCTTCTTAGCACAGTACTACTTTTTCCAGGTAATGGATGGGTAGGTTTTCAGTAGGCAGTGGGGATGGGGAGAAAGTATTTCAAACAGTAGGAATAAAGTTGTATAGGCAGATATTAGAATAAAAGCATCAAACTGGCCACAGTCAAGCCAGACGTGGCCCATGGAAATATGTTGTTTAACCTGTGGCATGTTTGAAAAGTATGAATTAGTTGTCTACATTTCATATCAATAGCTATAGATTTCTAAACGTTGGGTTCTCTTCATTCAGAAGTTCTGGCAACCCTGAGCCCACCTTCAAGTGGGAGAGTGATTGATTGAAGCTGGGCGATTTCTATCTACCTGAGAGCAGAAACATTCCATTTTGCCTTAGGCTCCATCATTCCTGTGTTTCTGAGGGCCAGTAGCCATTAAAAACGTGCCTGGGATGTTATTTTACTTATACCGTACTGGCGTGATTCCATCACTTTGCCAGCTGGGCCTTGTGGGCATCTGGGTTGGCAATCCCTTGGCATAGGATATGTACAGGGAATGATTGTCCATTTTGGTTTAAGCCTAGAGAACATGCAGGGTAGTGGGAAAGAAAACTGGAAAGGCAGCTTATGATCAAGACAGGTAGAGTCTTAATACCAGGGGGAGGCATTTGGATTTTATTTTGTAGGCAGAAGGACGCCATTGAGGGACCTGGAACTCTTAACTGACATCCCCGCGCCCTGTCCACCTCCTGTTCATTTAAATGTTCTCTCCTCTTGCTTTGTTTTCTCTTTGTCATCTATGCTCCCAATAGGGAGTGTTTTCAAAAGGCTAGACAGCTGTTTACATCTCCTTTTTAATGAAGGTGCTCGTTCTGCCCTCCCTTTGAGGACATCTTGTAAATTGCTCTCTCTCTCTGTGAGAAGAGCAGAGCTCACTTGTTCTTTCCCTCCTCACCTCACTGGCTAGAGGCTGAGGCAAATGGGCCAAGGAAAGGGGCAAATGGCTCACAAAGACTTCAGTGCACTGGTGTCTGTCGGATTTGACAATATTGGAAAGGAAAAGAAGGTTTCTTTAGTTGTTGCCAAGCAGAGCAGGTTGGAATCAATTGGGGGATGATTGGCTTGTTGGAAGTTTTTGCTTGCTCCTCGGTGAGGCCCTTGGAATAACCTGGATTTGGAGGAGAAAAGTACTGGTGCGGAATTTCAAAGTCTGCATTCTAACCCTGGCTGTGTCGCTCCCGAACTCTCTGATCTCATGTGCCTTCACCCTTGTGAGCCTCCTCTGTAAGACAGGGCTGGCCCCACCATGTCGGTATCACAGTGTCAGTTTGCGGACTGAGTGGGAGAACGTGTGAGAGAACATATTGAAAAGGTGCTAAGCGTTACACAAACACTGGGATGGAGATGACTGTTTCCATGGATGGAAATGGGTCCTGGCCAAGCACTTGTGTAGGGTGATGTGGAGTTTGGACTCAACTATAAGTGGAGTAGATAATTCAAGAAGATGACTTTAAGGGGCTGGGAAAGCCATATAGGACCCCTATATGCCTGTCAGCTTTCTTGCATATACTTAAAATCCCACCATTGTACTTACTTTTTCTTTATAAGACTGTGGTTGGTTAAAACGTGAACCTATAACGAAGTGCTTAGAAGCATGGGCCCTGGCGTTACCTTTGACTCACACCATTTCTAGCTGTATGACATTTGGGCTTTGGTTTTCTGATGTGCAAAGCAAGTATCTTAACAATAGTATCTACACCATAAATTTATTGTGAGAATTAAATAACAGTGCAGGTAAAGCAGTTAGCAAAGTGCCTGGCCTATTTTAGGTACTTAGTAAAACCAGATATTATAAGTGGTTCTAGGCTGCTGAGGCTTGTGGACAGAGGAGAATGAAGGAGGTTTGGAATGGAGGCCGGCTGGGGAGCAGACCTAGATAGAGAAGCCCAGACCTGGGAGAGGACATGACCGACAAGGTCCTGGGAGCATGAGAAAAGATGCAGCATTGGGAGATGGATGGTAGGGAATTCAAATGTCACCATCTCCTGGTGCTGTACTGGAAACCTTGTAGAGGTGATAGAACGTTGCGGTTGAGCCCTCCTCCTCCCATCTCAGCAGTTGTGACCCATCCTTAGCAATCCGGGTCTGGCTCAGGACTGGCAGCAGCCTCCAGGGAGCTGGTGACCTGCTCCGCGGTAGCTTGGTGCAGACTGATGCAGGAGGCGGGTGGGCGGACGGGTCGTGTTGCGTTGAGCCGTTACAGGTTCTGGCAGACACGGGTGTTTTATGGCTGTGGTGGCGCAGGTTTGCTAGTGGCTGTTTGTGGAAAGCATTATCACTTGCCTTTTTATTTCCTGAATCCTAAGCATTCTCTCTACAGGGCTTGTCCCTTTGCCCAAATCTCCCTCCCTCCTTCCCTGGTCTATCAGAAGCATACAAACATCATGTAGAAACACAGAAACAATCACACACACATGCACATCCAGAACCCTTGTGGCCCACCTCCTCCTGCATCCCCAGGTCCCCCTAAATAGAGGGGGATGCAGGGGGCATGGATTTCAGTGTGCCCTCCATCACTCAGCTTCTCCCTCCCACTCCTCCAAAGATCTGTTAAAGATACAGATACAGAAATGAATTGTCAGCTGTGCTTTCAGAGTCACCAGTCCAACATATTTCGTCAGCAGCTACAAATATAAGGCCCAGCATGCTCATCACCAAGAGAAATACAAATTTACAGTCTCATTGGAGACGCAGGACCCACAGAGAGGCACAGGAAGGAGATGTGCTAGATAAGGATCTTGATCCTTGTTCTGCTACTTCCTCAGCTATATGACCTTGAATCTGTCCCTTCACCTCTCCGGTTTTACTTTGTTAGTTTAGAAAATAAAGATTTTGTACTGGATGATTTCTAACGTCCCATTCAGCCTCAACACTGTGATTCTGTTGCATTTATTGCCATTGTTTCCCCCAACCCCTCCCCTCTTTTTAGAATGAAGCATAAATGCTGCAAGTCCATATTGCAATGAATTTCATCTGCGTCTAATATAGTTGCTCCAGCTCCCAGCAAAGGCCCTTCAAGCTATTTCAGGGGTCCCCAGGGAGAGTCCCATATGTGCTAACAAATAAATCTGGTCCGCTATTATCTGGCATCTGCCATTTCCCCCTTCCAGACGCCCTCTGATGACACTCATACCTGGTGCTCTGCTACATTCACTGGCTGAGGGACGCTGCTTCACAATTGCTCCAGTGCCCAGAGGCAGATCACTTCCTGCCAAGGCCTGATACTTCCTCAGAGCCTCGTGGCCTTGAAGGAGCCCTGTGGTGCCTCCAAGCCCCAGGGCCACTGCAGGGATTGAGTTCTACTTTCGTTAGTTACTAATTCTACTGCCAGTGTGGTGAATGACAAGGCTCCAAAGGACCATTCCTGTGTGGGGCTCTGAGGCAAAGATGGGGAGGATTCACCCCTTTTTCTTTTGCTCTTTACTGCGATATGTCCAGCCTTGCCTCCCAGAGGCTTATGGAGTTTTAAATGAGACCCCTTTCTTTGACTGTTTACTCTCTAGACATGAACCCATGAGGAGCTAAACTGAGGAAAAATTGGAGTGTGAGATATTGCTCTGGATTCTGCTTTCTAATGATAAAGGATTTGGCTAAGGGAGAACATAGAATTTGAAATGTTCTTACATAGAATTTCCTTAGGGACACAGGAATGTCCATATTGTATCCTGAACCACAACCTTCTCTTCCCATGTTGTGACCCATGAGGGGCTGTGGACAATGGGTAATGGAAACTGTGGGAATTAGAAAACAGGCATCATTTTTCCCCACTGCCGAACTCTAGCAAACTGAGCTAGAACATGGCATGGGCCTGACTTCTGAAAGGAACGTTTCTTCTCTCCTATTCCAAGCCAGAATCTAGAGATCTGCCTTCCTGCATGGTAAGAGTGAGATGGTGAGAGACAGCGATGGAGACAGCCAGGCTCAGAGCAGGCCTTGCCAGCCATGTTGTCTGTTTCTAGAGTCAGCAATTGGTGAGAACCTCTAGCTCTTTTCTCTTACACTGTCTCTGTCTAATTTCAGACTTTCCTTTAAAGCGACCGAGTTTTCAGCATATAAACCCACAGCATATTCTTTCCTTCCCTAATGGTAGCAGTGGGAATGCATACTTTCGGCTTGTTCCGGAAATGCATTTAAGTAAACCCAGGATTAAGGCTGTGCTAATGATTTTCGTGTGGCAAATCCTGTCAGCTTGTCTTGTATAAAGTGCCTATATCTTTTAAACTTAGGAATTAAATGGACAAGAGCCAGAGGAAGACAGAATTCCATTCAAACATAAAGAAGCAGATTTTAAGATAAAGTAGGGTCTTTGGAGTAGTGAATTCCACATTACTGGAAGTATTCAATCAGAGGCTGGGTAGCCACTTGCTGATAATGTTTTATGGGAGATTCACGCACTGGATGGGAATTAAATTGATCTCTAAAATCCTTTCTAAATGTAGGAGTCTATGTTTCTTTGTTTGATATATACACTAGTCTCACTATAAATATTTAAGTTAGACTTCCTCCTTAAGCTTGGTACAGGGAGAGTATTTTAGTTTGCCAAAGGGCTGCCAATGCAAAGTACCAGAAATGTGTTGGCTTCCCCCAGCCCCACAGATGTCTCCCTCATCAGTTTGCTCATTGTTTTTGCTCATTGTCTGCTCATTGCCTTTTTTGTTTGTTTGTTTGTTTTTTACTCGTTGTCTGCTCATTGTCTGTTTTTTTTTTTTTTTTTCTTTAGGAGGCACCAGGAACCGAAGCTGGGACCTCCCATGTGGGAGACAGGTGCTGGACTGCTTAAGACACATCTGCTCCCTGCTTGTTTTTTTGTTTGTTTTTGCTCGCTGTCTGCTTGGTGTTTGCTCATTGTGTGCTTGTTGTTTGCTTATTGTTTGTCTTCTTTAGGAGGCACCAGGAACTGAGCCTGGGATCTCCCATGTGGGAGGTGGGCGCTCAACTGCTTGAGCCACATTCGCTCCCTGTGTTGGCTTTTATAAAGGGTATTTATTTGGGGTAAAAGCTTACAGTTTCAAGGTCATGAGAAGTCCAAACTGAGGCACCATCAGAGATGCTTTCTCACCAAAGTCAGCTACTCTTGATCCTGTTGTATTGCCATGTGGTGAAGCAAGATGGCTGCCAATCTCTGCTAAAGTTTCAGCCTTTCCCCCTGGACTCACCTCCTCTTGAGCTGCTCTGTGGGCCCAGCCTCTTGCAGGTTTGGGCTTAAGCCATCCTCTCTCTCTCACAGCAGGATCAACATGCTGGCTTCCCTTTTTCTTTTCTTTTTTTTTTTTTTGTTACATATCCACCCCCCCCCCTTCTGCTTGCTCTTGCTCTTGCTGTGTGTCCATTCTTCTGTGTTTTTCTATGGCAACGTGCCGAGTGGGCCCTCCTCGCAGGTGACTCGCTCTGTTCGTGGGTGGCTCCATCCTATTTCACGGGCGGCTCCGCTCCGTGTTTTGCGGGCAGCAGAGTTCCGTGTTTTGCTGGCTGCTTGGCTTCCGTGATTCGGTGGCAGCTCCGTATTTCATGGGTGACTTGCCATGCCGGTGGCCGCGCACGGCGGCTTTGCCCGCCCATGGCGGCTTGCCTTTCTCAAGGCCCATTCTCAAGGCTGTCTGCCCTCTCGGAGAGGTCCCCGGGAACCGAACCCGGGGCCTCCCATGTGGTACACCAGCACTCTTATCCACTGAGCTATCCAGCCGGCCCCTGGCTTCCCTTTTTCTTTGTCTGCCTGAGTCTCTGTGTCTCCTTTATAGCAGATCCACCAAGAGGGTGGAGACTCAACATGAATCATGCCCCACTGATGTAATCCAGTCAAATGGGTTTTAGACACACAGGAATGGATTAGTTTAAAACAATATTTCTATTTTTGGGATCCTTCCACAGATGGGAAGGATAAAGGGCCCTTCATGGCCAGCAAGCCAAACAGTCAAAAATGAGAGTAAGGGATTTTAGACCATTAAATCCAGCTCACAATCCCAGTTCAAGTGTACTTTTACTTTCTCATGTGAACTTTCCAATGGAGATCTTCTTTCTCTCGTAATGACCTTTTCATCAGTAAATTGGCTTTTTTTCACACTAGGCTATAAGCTTCACAATGGCATGGACCATGTCTGTTTTATCATGGGTGCATTCTGAGCACCTAGCATAGTACCTGGCTTGTAATAGATAACCAGTACATATTGGTTGATTGAATACCAGTCAACTTATGTCACAGTGTACTGAAGACTGTGAAATCAAGGACAGAAATTCATAGACCAATACCAGAGATAAGAAAAATAGTTTCCACTGCGTTTTAATCCTGGGCCTAGAACCTATATTTGATTTCAAGGCTGCTCAAGAGCCAAGTTAAAGAGAGATGCAGGCATGTCCTTGAATATCTTGAACTCTCTATTGCATTTGATAGCAATGAAGATTATATATCAGCACATTTGGATTTTTGTGGCCTGAAGGGCTGACATTCCCAAATAATTTACATTTGAAAATATTAACTGGAGAGGAATTGATTATCCTGATCCTATTAGCTAAGGAGGATAGAAGACTGTACTGATGGAGCTGAGTTAGAGATTTCATCCTTCATTAAAAATCTCTTAGGAACATCTTCTTTAATAGCCAAACATAGTTGCTCTTTGGCCAGCTGTCTTGCAAATATGTGCCTTTGATTCCAAAGTGATGGTCTGTGAATGTCAACGATTGCATGTAGTCCATCCAAAACAGAGAAAACCTAGAACATAACACGGTAACTGTTTCTAGAGGTTTTCAATCTCAGTTGGGTCCTCCATCCTTCCATGGTTTCCAAATTTTATCCCTTCTCTGGTTTCTCTCGGTGGCTCTCCCACAATTTTATCCCTTTGTGAAAATTCCTAGTTCTATTATGTTTCATTTTACACTCAATTGATGACTGACTTTTACACTCAATTGATGATTCCATTATTCTGGATCCATCAGTTGCCTTTCCTGATATCTGCAGACTTATCTCCTCCCATGTAATTTTCTTCCATCTTCCCTATCTCAAAGAATGAGAACTTCTTTCTCCTGGTCAAGGTAATCTCTTTGCCTGTCTGTGGATCCTATCCTCCACCCCTCCCTTCTGAACCTTGTTCTGCCAGTCATCCACACTGTGGCCTTCTCCAACATGCTTGTTCCCTCTCTTCATATATAAATGTGATCAATCCTGCATTCCCTTGTAGCTACAGTCCTATGTCTTTCCTTTCCTTATTGTCCAGTTTTCTTCAAAAGCAGACACTTATTTACAACATTTTAATCATAGCCAGTTTATCAGAACCCTTTTACTCCTTTACCAAAGCAATGCCCTCCTACCTACCCCAACACATTGAACGTGCTCCTGCTAATTGGTAATATCTCTGTGTTCCTGCCTTTATCCTTCCCAACCTCTTTGTGGCGGTTGCCATTGGCATCTTGTATTAGTCAGCCAAAGGGGTGCCTTGCAAATATACCAATAATTGGTTGGTATTTATAAAGGGTATTTATTTGGGGTAGAAGTTTCCAGTTTCCAGGCCACAAAGCATAATTTTCTTCCCACACCAAAGTCCATGTGTTGGAGCAAGACAGCTGCCAACGTTTGCCAGGGTTCAGGCTTTTTGGGTTCCTCTCTTCCTAGGGCTACAGCTGTAGACTATCAGGTGAACGGCTCACTTGTCTTCTCCTGGGGCATCCTCTCCAATATCAGAACTGCCTCTCAAATCTGCTTCTCAAATCTGCTTCTCAAATCTTCTCCCTCTGTCTTTTGCCTAGCCTTTTATACTTGAGACCACACCCACTGAGGGGCAGGGCTCAACGCCCTACTGATGTGGCCCAGTTAACGCCCTAATCATAACCAAATCATGCCCAGATTAACAGATCAGTTTACAAGCACAATTCAATTTATATTTTTGGAATTCATAATTACATAAAACTGTCAAACCATTACACATCTCTTTTTGGTTTCTTTGGTACAACTGTCTCCTGGTTTTCCCACTGTTTGCCCAGGAGTCTTTCTCAACTAGGGATCCTAGGGATTTTTGACTTTTCTACCTCATATATCCTTCCTCAGTGTAATTATTCACTAAATTCTTTACTACTTGCTTCTTGATAACTGTGATTTGATCTCTTGTTCTGAATTTAATTCAGGTCTTTAATCCCCTAGATTTCAACCAGGTAGAAGCTTCCTAAGACTTTCCTTACTTTGGGATGCACTATGCCCCCACCTCTAATCCAATAACCACAGAGTGGTTCATGTAATATTCAAATATGATTATGCCTCTCCCTGCTTAAGTAATTTCAAGGTGTCTCCTCCCTCCATAGCTTCAATCTGTCAGAATAATTTTAAACTCCTTATTTGGCGGGCAAGGCCCTCTGATTTGTCTCTGCCCCATCACTGGCCTTGTTGTCCTCCTACACACCTTTTATTAGAACCATTTCATATCTTACCCATTGCCTACCCTTTCCCTGGAATGCCCTTTCACTCTTGCTGCTTCAAGCTTCTATTTCTGTTACTCCTCTGGGAAGCCTTCCTTTTCCCCATATTTCATTGAGATCCTTTCCCTCTAAGTTTTCACCCTACCTGGGTACACACTCATAGCACACATCACACTGTAGTTGCTGATTTAATTATCAGTCTCCCTCACTAGACTGTGAGCTTATTAGGAGCAGGCACAATTTCTACTTTCAGGCCTTGCCTGGCATAATGTTCAACTATAAAGAAGGTGCTAAATAAATGCTTCGTTAATGAGTAATAAGTCTTAAGTATAATTTGTGAAGACAAATAGATTAGTGTTTTAACTAATGGTGAAAAGGGAAGAGCCTTAGATTTAGAACTAGAGCCATTGAATCCCATCCCAGCCTACCACCAATTAGTCTATCCTTGGACAAGTCACTCAACTTCTCTTAGCCTCACTTTCCTCATCTCTAAAATGGGAATAATATAAAATTCCTTTTGAGTTTCAGGGTAGATTAACAGAGATCACACAAAATAAAGTATATGAAAGGTGCTATGAAATGTAATGAGATTATTATTATTTTCCCGTATTTTGAAGATTTGAAGTTTATCTACATCTTCTGTTCAGAATAAAAGAGTTGTGAACCAAGACATCATGTCTATGTTCAAGTTTTCTTATCTTGGTACTGTTCAAAGTCACTTCTGTGACTTTTGTGCTCTAGACTTTAAAAAATAATCAAGCTAAATATTTTGTCAGGAAATAGCATCTAATATTATGCTGTTATTCTCTGCCAATCACAATAAAAGGGGAGGCTCCATCCATTCCTATAATGTAAATCAGTTCATTCATTCCACTGATATTTATTGAGAGCTGTGTGTAATCAGACAGCAAGCTGGTTACCATGAGAACACAGAGAAGAAATGAACATGGACCATGCCTTCATGAAGTTTTCAGTCTAGGAAAGAGCTAATAAACAACACTTCCTACTTTGCTTTGTAGATATTTATACATAAGTCATAAAAGAGTTATAGACCAAAAACTAGAGAAGGGATCCCAGGAAGATTCCAGGGAGAAGATGACATTGGTCCAAAGAGATGGAAGGCACGATGTGGAAATACAGGGTGGACAATGGGGGAGGGAATCCAACAAATGGCATGAACTGCACATGTGGAATTTCAGGAGTAAGTCACAGTGACTCAACTGAAGGTAGTCAGAGAGGCTTAGGCAAAACAAATAAGAACAGCAAGTTGGATCTTTTAGACTTAGTCTTGGATAAAATAGATACAATATACTGTATGGCCTTATAGTTCTCAGCTGCTGGAGTTTTCCTTGTTAGGGGAGTGAGAGAAGGGATAATCCCTGAGATGGGAGCCCAATACTTGTTCTCCAACCTTTGTTGGTATCACTCTGAGCCCTTCTTGTTTGACCTGGCATTCAGTTTCATAACCCCCATTGTGGAACTGCTGGGTGAATTTAATAATACTTACCTTACCTCTCAGGAGTGTCATGGAGTATAAATGAATACATCCTAAGCAAAGCATTAATTGGGATCTACAGGTAAAAGGTGCTCAGTAAGTGAAAATGCTAATGATGTTATAAGTTTCCCCCTTTCTTTGTCATCTTAGGAAGCAGAAATAATGTTTACACAGCCATGCAAAACCATCTTCTTCAGCAGTCTAACCTTATGGGAGGCTAAAAATATGCACAGTAATAACAGTCTAGCTGGGTTTGAAGCATTGAGATAGAGGGCCTGCCCAATGGATGGTTCCCTGGGGTAGGTAACTTGTAAGCCCTATTTTAATCTTAATTAACAGAAGAAATGATCTCCTAAGAGAGTATTCTTAAAGGGTGTTCTTACAGATTGACAACAGCAGGGACTGGCCTGTAGAACTAATTTTGTTTGTGTCTTGGTGGGTCACAGTAAAACAAATGAGACCCAGCCTTCTTTCTATTTGGCCCCTATATGGCCCTGCTAAAGTCAACCTACCAGGTTATTTTCAGATGGAAGCACCCCAGTCATGCCCAGAGATGTGTTTCATTTCCATCAGGGAAGGCTCTTGGGAGGCTCCATGGGTCTCTTGCATTTCAGCCTATCTTCTGACCACGAGGCATTGACAACTTTGTTCAGGTCTATCTTTTCAAAAATATTTGCATAGCAGTCAGTCTTCGAAGATGAAGATAGTGTTTCCTTTTTTGAAGATTTCTTTCTTGACCAAGGTAATAAAGACAATATCTCATTCTGGGTCAAAGGTTGGGCAGGTTTGCTAGCAGAGTCTTAGGGATTTCCTAAGCTTAGGGTTCCTCGGCTGTATCAAGAAACACATCATGTTTGCTGTATCTACCTGGGCCCAACTCTTCATTGCCCTATGGGACTTGGGGGACAAGGGTAACTAAGGCAAACATGAAGCTCATCCTGCCTGCTGTGCCATGAGTAATAAAGCCCTTTGTCTCTGACTCAGTAGTCTCTTGTCCTCTATCAGCATCTATGAAATGGTGGCAGGCTACCTTGTTAGCTTACAAGGATCTCAGGCCCTTCACAATTCTTATCCAAATAAAGAATTCCAAATGCTTCACATCTGTATCCTTTCCTCCCTTTTTACTCACAACGGTAGGGGCTATGCACTGCCTTAAATCAGTGCCTTGTTATAGCACCCTGGGAGAGGTAATGCTCTAGCCTCCTGACTGCTTTCTTGCCTCCAGTCTCTCTCTACCCCTCATTCATATCCTACACTGTTGCCAGATTCAAGTCCCTAAAGCACAGCTTTGATCACGTCTCTCCCTTGCTAAAGTATCTAATGGCTCTTCATTGCCACAGTGAATTATAAACTCCTCAGACAAAATAAATGCCATCTATGGCCAGGCCTTAATGTCTATCTCCAGTCTTACTATTCCTCTTTTAGCACTCTATCCTCTAATCAAGCCAAAGCACTCCAGTCCCCCAAACACAGTCTGCCATTTCTTGCTTTGTACCATTGTTCGTGTTCTTTCCTTTGCCTGGACTACTCAATTCACTCTTCATCTCTGCTTCTGAGATTCTATCACGTTTTCATCCATGCTTAAATACAAACTTTGTCAAGAAGTCCTCTCAATTTCTACCTTGACCAAACCTTTAATTTTCTCATGGCACTTTTCTCATTGGATTGTGTACCCCAATCACCAATAATTATCTTTCTTTCACTTGAGGGCAAAGACCACATTGTGTTCATCTTTGCCTCTTCCTATTTTGCTGATTAGTGCTTTGCAAATCGGCACTCAATAAATGCTAGTTGAGTTATATCTTGATTTTGATGGATAACTTCACTCAGATAGATGAAGGGGTTTGTTCAAGGCAGCACAACAAGAAAATGCTTAGACCCCAATCTCAAGTCTTTTGGTTTTAAGCCAAATGTGTTACTTCTAGAAATATTTAGCTTCTTGGAAAGCCTGATTTTGGCATTAGGTGCCTTAAGGAGTTGGCAATTATATATTAAAGTAGGAGACATTTGTCACAAAGATTAGGCACTAAAGTCTAATCAAACGTTTTGCTTCATAGGTAAAGCCATTGGGTGCGCACTCAAGTATTATTTACTTATTTTGATTGTACCTATAAATTAACAAAAGAAAACCAGTAGTGTGACATTAAATATGCATGGCATTGTGGGAAGAGTGGCTTTCCAAAAGTCCCTAAAACCCTGCTCCGGAGGTGGTTGCTTTAGCCCTGCCCAGGACTGGAAGCCAGATTCTTGGGAAAGTCAATTCTCTATTCTGCCCTTCTTGCCTAGTGGAGATCAGAATAGGGTACCTATAAAATCTGCCACATGCAAATCTGCTGACGCTCTGGGCTGTGCCTTCAGAGCAGGAGAAGGAGAGTGACTTCATCGTGTTGTTCTAGGGAGAGGGAATTATGGCCCTCCCTTGGCTGTGTCTTCCCTGGCAGATGAAGACTGCATAGCTTGTGGTGAGCCCTTCACTGCTGGGTGTCCCCGATGGGGAGGTGAGCAGATAATTCTCCCGAAGTGTAACATTCCTGACCATCAGCCTCTTTTGCAGTTGATTACACACGGAGCTGGCTATCCCATAGTAATATTCACCATGCTGTTCATCACAGGCTGATTCACAGAAGGCTAGAGCAGTGAGAAACCTCTGGGCTTGTCTGTCCCAATCCCCATCTTTTCCTGAGAGGAACCTGAAGCCCAGAGAAGTCTCTGACTCCCACTCCAGGATATCTTCTCTCACCCAAATAGCAAAGACAAAGGACATACCTTAAGACAAAGGCAATTCATAAAATTTGCAACCAACGTAGGACAGTTTTTTTTTTTAACTTTTAAAAACAAATTAAGAAGTGCTTCTCACTCTCCACACAAAAAAACTGTACAGAGATGACAGGAGAGGGAGACCACGAGGAATTGATTCTGCAGACTTGAAAAAATTTAAGCAATACCCTATACAGTATTAGGTTTTACTAGGGCAAGTCTAGGGGAGCTTTTACCCATGCCTGGAATCACAATGGGAGCAGCAGAAACTCTGTCATTAAAATTTGAAGGTAGGTAAAACAGTAAATATTTTCAGGGATAATTACTTAGTGCTGGACAAACCTCAAAGTGTTGGAAGTTCCAGCTCCTTTTGGATTGGTGCCATAGAGTCAGAGGTATTTATCTAAAGCTTATCCGACTCATCTGAAAAGCTGAGCAGTCGTGTTTGAGAGGTTTAATAATAACAGTTAAAAAAGTCCCCTAAGGTACATTTATTATTCCTACAATGTCATCACTGGCAGGAGCATACCTCTAGACCTCCTTTGGTCTGCCCCTTCCATCCTGTCAGTCCTCATTTACAAATTCCAACAAAAGCAGCAAAGCTTGGTTTGCAAGCTGAAGATTTTATTTGGAATTTATTTTCTGGAAGATTCTGTATCCATTGGAATTTTACAGTAACTGAACCAGGGCTGTGGCTCTTTGTTGTTGAATGTTTCAATTCTGAGTGTATTTATTAAGTGTTCTTATATTCTTAGCATAGAGAAAAATATAGGAAAAGGGAGATCCCTGCCCACCAAGAGGCTCTGGGTTCAGATCCCAGATGTGTCCCCATCTTCTGGGACTTTAACCTTGAGCAAGTCACTTTAAAACCTGAGCCCAAGCTTTCTCATTTATAAACTAAAGGGATGGATCAAAGGATCATTAAGATTTCCGGTTCTAAAATATATGAAGTCACTCACTGTCAGAGCTGGAATATGTGTTAGACATTTTACAGTTTATTTTGAAGATGGGGAAACTGATAAGGACAGTCACTTTGCCTGTTTAGATATCAAGCTTATCAAAACAAGAAGAAATCTGCACCCAAAATAGTTATATTACCACTCAGGACAACACATATACTTCTAAAATGTGTGGTATAGAAGCAAAACAGCATTTCAGCACTAAACATTTCTGGAAGTTTCCATGCAGGAGCAATGGGATTTGTTAGAAGAAAAGGAAGGATGGTGGGTCTGGACTACGTTAGTTGAGGTGCAGACAGGGATGTGGCAGGCATGTCCCAGCCAGAACATACGCTAAGGCAGCATCTCCCAAAGGACAGGATGTGTTCTGCTGCTAGCACTGCCACCATGCTTTTAGATGGTACCCGGACTTGTGTTAAATAAGGTAGAATCTTATTGGGGAAAGTTATTTCCTTTTTGTTTCTCCTTTAACCCACCTGATTATGCCAGAGAGAGTCATGTGTGTGCCAATATATCTTTAAGAGTTCTCAATACTACCACCTCCATCCCTACCCCACTTTTTTTTTAACCAAAGGGAGAGGAAATCAGGCTCAGAAACATCAAGTAACATTGCCTCATAAATTTAATAACTTTGATTTGTTCTTGCATTTGTCTTGTGGTTTCCTTCTACTTTGGCAGGTGATACAGTTTTACCAGTTAGGTAGTAATATGAAATTTCCTCTTAAAATAATTTTAAATGGAAATATGTCATTTTAAATTGCAATACTAAGTAAATGACAGTACAGGTTTGTGCTCAATAAGTGGCTGTCACCTCTTCTTGAACATATGGCATGTAAAGCCCACCAGCACATCTCTTTGGAAGATTTGTCTATTTCATTTATGTTGTGATGTCACAAGAGGCAGAAACTTCCCTTTAGACAGTTACATTTCAGAGGAGCAAACCGCAGACTGTTAGAAATGCTCGGCACGACTGGGCAAAAGGGCATTTCAATAAACAGTTCTGCAATCCAGTCTGGCAGCTTCTTGACATTGGCATGATCTTGACTCTACAATTTCCCCTTCTGACTCTTGACCTATAAAAAAGAAAACCTATAGAGACATCTAAATCTAGCTTTATATTATGTACTATATGGCAGTCTTGTTTTCCAGACAGATTGTATATGCTCAGCTCGCCTTTCGTTACAAGTGATAAAAATGAAAGGCAGCAAGACTAATCAAGGCAGGAACTTTTCAATCTGTGTAAGTTAAAAGGGGGAGGCAACTAATTCACATCACTGGAAAATCTGGGATTTTTGGCTTCAGGCATGGCTGGACACAGGTGTTCAAATGACTCTCAGGATTGATGAGTAATGCAAATGCCATTTTGCCATTGTGAAAGCGGAATAAAAAATGCTGCAGGAGATGTGTGCACTATTAGAGTATTGGCGACTCTTCTGTGATGACATGCTATGTGGCCATCTCATTCCTAATAGATGGCATTGGCTGGTCACTCACCATGTCTAGAGCTGGTGCAGTGGGCATGGTCAGGGCTTTTAGAGTGTTTACATTCTGAAGAAGACGCTGAAAATCTAAAACCTCACAGAAATATCATAGTGCCAAGGTACAGTCCCACGTGTATAAGAACAAGAAAACTGAGAGTGCCCAAAAGAACCTAGCTTCCCTTTTGATTTTATAGGTTATAACATTGAGACTCAGAATTTAAGTGACTTTACCAAAGTTGTACTGAAATTCGGTGGCAGATCTCATCTTGTAATCCAGATTTCCTGGATCCCAGTCAGGTGCACTTTTTCCTCTACACTTTGCTACCTCCCACCTCTGTATGGTTCAGCCTCCAGCTGCTGAATCTGGCTTTCCCTCTCATTTCACCTACTGTGTCTGCTGATGACTTAAACACCTCTGCATACCCCCAGCTTGGCCCCATGTGGCCCTGGGACCTGGGCCACAAGCCAAGACAAGACATGAGGAGTCAGCGAGGCAGGACAGTGCTGACAGGACAACCCAGCAGAGTGAGAGCTGTAGGGCACAAGGCATTAAGTATCACTTGCTCCTGCTTATACTCTCCAATGTGTCTCCATCAAGACCAATCATAAGCCTGCTTATGAGTCTGCTTCATCCTTGTAAAACCCTTAGCAGTCCAGATTCTTAGAGGTTTGCCCTGTTCTCTTTTTGACTCCTGGCATGATGCCAGGGTTTGGAGGTTGCTCTTCATGGGGTCACCTTGTCTATTCTATTCAGTTATAACTGGGGAAAACTGAGGCTCAGAGTTACTAAGTGACTGACTCAAGACCACCACCAATAAGCAATGGGCCTGCAGCTATTCATTTCATAATCTTTCCACTAGATTCTTCTACCTGTGTCTGTACCTTGGACCTTGATTACTTACTCTGTCTAATCTTGGGCCCACCTCATGCTTTGCTGTTTTCTTGGTAGTACCTGGAAGGTACTCAGATGTTCCAGGAGGTAATGCAGTGGCAAGTATGTGTGTGTGACGTACGGTGGAGTCATGCTGCTTGTGCGGTTAAGGTCTAATGTCAACCTGTAAATGAAAAATCCTGAACAATAAGTTATCCTAAACATACCTCAAATTGTCCATAAAGCACAAAATAATTCCATCTCTTCCTATGTCTGGCACAGCCTTGAGCATTGGTACAGATGGCTATTTCTTTGGATGAGTTACACATGAAACGGTTGCCTTGTGTTCAGAAACCAATTTATACTAAAATACGCACTGTGTCTTTAAGCAGTACAACCACAGTCTTCTTGCTAAGATGCTCACACTGGGAGGGAGGGACAGAGACTGCCTCAGGGACCAGCAGGTTCACTTCTCTCACCTCAGGCTCACTCAGGGGCTCTTACTGGGGGGAATGGCAGGGAAACCTCTTAACTACTTAAATTTCTCTCTCTCTCTGCCAAATGCATGCCAATGAATTCAGTTATATTAAATGTGCATACTGCATAAATCCGCAGTGCAAATAAGGTAATAAGAAAAAATTAAGCCACACAGCAGCCCACAGTACTTTAATGGCTGTGGTTGATGCCCAAGAAAATATCCATTATCCTCAAGAAATTCTTCCTTACTGATGATGGCTAGCGTATTTCTCTCTGTACTGTTTTTTTTTAAACAACTTCTGTTTAGCTTATTTTTTCTAGTGTTCTATGAACCTTTTGAGGCTGGAATTGTGCCCAATGTAGCTTTCTCATCCTCATGTGTTTATCTTAATAAGCTGGGCACTTATCACATACTTAGGCTGTGATAACCTTATTGAAGCATTGCAGTAGAGTGGAAGGACTGTGGGCTTTGGATTCACAAAGTCCTAGGTTCAAATCCCAGCTTCTCCACTAATTTAGCTGTGTGACTATCTCCCTAAGATTTTATTTCCTCCACTAAATAGATTAGATAATATCTACCTTCAATGTTTTGTGACATGCTGTGTCAGGATACACAGAGGCAGTGCTTGGCAGATGGTGGTAGTAAGTGATTGGTTGATACTGATATTATTATTACTAATTGTGTTGGGAGA
>PVKH010008215.1:0-19679 GCA_004027955.1 Chaetophractus vellerosus | reverse complement strand
AAACCCACAACTTCTGTAATATTAATTAAGTAATTAATTAATTAAATAGAAGTCCTCTCCCTCCAAAATATAGTGGCCAATGGATATATTACCTTATTATCATTTATTTCCTGTATTTTCATTTAACTGCTCTGAATTCTATATGGTTGTAGTAATTTTGGACTTAATTCTCATGATTAAAGAAGGTGGCTTGAAGCTTATATTTATAAAATATTCAATTAGAAATTATCTTCATTTACACAAAGTAAGAAATGTTCTCTTTGATGAGGATGACTCAAGAAATCATTTCATTAAAAAAAAATGATTATATTTTCCCACAGCTCTCTCTTCAAATCAGGAATCTGAAAAGATGCTAATGTAATTACCATGTTAACAATTCCATTTCCAACCTTCAATTGAGTCTACATGGAAGAATAGATGTTAGCAATTACAATCGATATAAATAATAATAATCTAATATTCAAGTTAAATAACTTTTCAACTCAATATTTTCCCTTCATCTGCTTATGCAGGAGTGATATACGATGAGAGTTCTTGGGCTAAATTCATATTTTTGATACACCACTTATGTGGCATATTATTTTAATCTGACAAATCTTAGAATCTCTCCATGAATAAATTACTCCATAAAAGAAGTTAGGATATATGAAAACTGATTAACACTGGAGTGTGTTTTAGCATGCTTAACTCCGTGTAACAAGAGAATTTGACTCATTATGTCCCTATGAATTATAATAATGAGAACATTCTGTCTTAATCAAATCAAACTGTAATCAAGCTTCATCAAAAAAGAAATAAATATTTCAGTTTTTTCTATTGAACTAATAATAGGAATAGTCATGAACATAAAAAGGAAAAAATAAAACAACAATGTAGAACTGATCCTGTAATTGAAATAAAAGAAAACGGTCATCTAATTTAGATATAACAATCAGTTTGGGGATCCAAAATCAGATACACTCACTCTATATTAAAAGAAGATGGAAACCTGGATAAAGGATAAGGAATGTGATTGCTAATTCATATGATGTTGACAAGAACTTAATTATGTTTATTTGCAATACATTCTCCTTATGGAGATGGTCTTATAGTGAAATCGTTATTTCATCTGTGTCAAAATCTGTTTGAATGTTTAAGAATTTAAATACACCATCAATTAATTAGAGTCTCTGCAGTTGAGGTTCTTGGAATTTAAAATTCTAGCCATCTCCCGATATATTTAGGAAGACTAAAACCTGAGAAACACTGTCTAGTTATTTCCTCCCAGGGACTCCACTTGTAATTCTAGAAACTACCATCATGATGCTAACTGCTTGGGAAGCATGTATCATAATAGGTTCTTTTCCCAGCCATCTAACTGATGTTTGGGAGAAAAAAAAATCCTGATATATAGTTTCCATTAGGATTTCATCATAAAGATGACTAAATGCCATACCCAATAAAAAGAAAAAGTTCACAAATACATAGTACATCACTGTGTTTCAAAACTGAGAGGTCATAAAAACAATTTTGTTTTAAAAGAAGTAGAACAGGATAAGCTAAAACAAAATAAAAATATAAAAGAATATCATCTGTGCAAAAAATATACATATTATTTCATGAAACATGTTTTAGCTGTTTTACATGTGTATGATTAGCAGGCAATAACTAAAATGTACTTGTTCTGGTCATAGTAAATAATTTGCAGCCGCTGCAGTGTAGTGACAGGAAATCAATAATTTTACTAAAGTACAAGCAGTACTATAGAGGTTTTGTATTATTTTCATTTCTTCCCTAAATAGTTTGTATTTGAAATAGTATTATACAAATATTAATGATAAAATATGTGTAGCGTGTATAAGATGTATATGATTAACATTAATAGACATTAAAAATGAAAACAATCCATAATGCTAACATATTAAAAAAACTTTCTTTTTTATCTGTCTGATATTTATCATGCAGATTGCATATATATTTTAAAGTTACATTCATACCACGCATATTCATTCATTTATATTTGTATTTTATTACTTATCATAAGCACTAACCATATTTACAGTATTAGTGAATAGCACATTAATAACTCCATGAGATTTCATTGTCATTTAAACCAAATTTAGCTAGGTGTTCTATGACTGAACATTTAGAATCATTGCGAATTTTCACTATCATAAATATTGTTGCAATAAACAAACTATTATTACATATTTTATTATTTGCAGCTTTTTTCTGTTGACTTATATTTTTAGGGTTCAGTCAACAAACATTTTATTGAGATCCTAGATTTTGCCCGGCTTTCTGCTAGTTGAGACAGATACAAAATTGACAACTAAAAGACCACTTTCATAAAGTGCTCATGCTTATAAGCATATAAATGTGTGTCATTACAGTGTTTATTAATATACCATTCAAGCTTGTACAAAGTGTTGTGATGCAAAGGAAGAAATATAAACCATGGGGGAACTAGTTTGAGAAATCAAATAAGTGAACAAGAGGAACTAAAATAATTCCCTGTAAAGAATTAACCAGTTGAAATGTGAGCACAGTCAGTTCTGACTTTATGCTCTAACATGGAACCTCTCCATACCCATTACAGTGTGACTGGATATGTGGAAAAGGATTTCATAGGTTTCATAGCCTTGTGAATTTTTAAGATTTGAAAATGGAATTACAGAAGATATATATGAACCTCCTAAGGTTTTGGAATATTTGTTTTTGAAAGTCTTGACAAATGAAGTAGCTAATTATAAAACAAAACAAAACAAAAAACCTCACCTGGATAGGATGGTCCGAAACAATTTGAGACTATATTTTTCACAAAATCTTACCATATCAGTCCTATATATTGGTCATAAAATATATAAGAATATGGTGTTCATAAATTCCCAGAACAAATACCTATTTATTTATTTTACCTAAAATCAAACATCATAATATTATACAAAGCATAATTTTTACTTGTAAATTTAGGTATAAGGTTTTTATCATTTGTAGGCAACATTGTTAGTGTAAGTATTTTAACAAATGCTATTTTCTGAATCTTAATTTACATAACTTATTTAACTTTATTTTTAATTATTGGTATTATACTAAAAATGACTAAAAGTATGTTTTTAAATAGGTAAGTGACGTTTATTGTTTTTCTATTGTATTTCCTTAGGGTCTGCCAGGCCCACCTGGTGAAAAAGGTGAAAATGGGGATGTTGGTCCCATGGTAAGTTTTTATTTTTCAGTGTTTGATGGATACTGTGTATAACCACATTATTATTATCTTTCTTAAGGTTTATTAGTATGCACAGACTAGTCCTAAGGCCATGACACTTTCCAGATTGACACTTCCTTCCCCCACTGCCCAATCGCCATGTGTAACCACTGAAGTCTCATCTTGAATATCTATCTTTTCTTTCTCACTTTGGACTTATGTATAAGTACAGCAGTATTCACCGGCCTGCATATTGTTATATATTTTTCATTCTACTGGTTCATATTATTGAAGTGTGTATAATAAACTTGTATGCATTAGTTATTTCTTGGTTTTCATCTTCAGACTTTAATGTGGAACAGGTAAAGAATGCATAATATTCATCCAGGATTTTGATAATTAACAAATATAAACACAGTATTAATCTTAATTGTTATATTTTTAAACATATTTTTAATTTAATTAGGAATTATATCTTAATCAGAATACTATGACTTATAATTATTTATATTTATTGATTCTGCTTTTTCTGATCTAAGGATAGGACTGATTCCTCAACCAAAAATTTGAAATATTTATATTTGTTTATTAAGCACTGCCTTAGATAAAGAATTAATTAGCCAAGGTAATTGAAATCGATAATGAAATGTAATTAGTACATTTCCTGTTTGCTCCTTCCCTTCAGTAAACATTACCCACAATTTTTACTTCCTTCAGAATATATATTTTGTTAATTTTGCATGTTCTCATTAGATTTCATTCTCAAGTACCAATCTATTAAATCTACTAAATGCTTTTAAACAATTCTTATCATCAGAGTACTACTTAAATGCAAGGTATGCATAATAAACTGCTGGTTCAAATAATTGATTCACACTTCTAAACAGCATCAGATAAATAGCACATACTTTTCTAGATATGATTGCGGTGGTTCCCAGAATCATTGATACATTCTCTCTGACCTTATGGTAATAGCTAATAGTGGAGAAGCTTTTCAACCATGGCAAAAAAATAAAATAAACTGTGACCTTTAAAAAGAGTACTAATGTGCTGGAATTCACTACAGACTAAATTAATAGGAGCCTAGAGGGTATGGGCTCTGACCACCAGTAATTTATAAAATGTGCCCACTGCTGATTTTAATGTACAACCAGGAAAGAGAAAATTTGTTTGAAGAGGACAACTAGTTATTATTTGCAATTCTAACACATAGAACATGACAGTTGCGACTAAACCAAATATACAAGTAATCAAAAAAGAAAAAACATTTTAATTGAGTTGAGTTCTAAATCTACTCATTTTTAGTTCCAATTTTATGTTCCCTCCCTATTCTAGCATATACTATTTCTAGTTGTGTTATGAGTACAGTGTACCAGAGAGTAGCTATAGACCTTTTTGGCCCTTTTTCTAATCAAATTGTTTTTCTTATAGTCCCTAAGTTCCCTTTAGCTATGTGTAAAGGATCAATGGTTAAAATGTTTTTTCCGAAAGAACGGCATGTAACTTTGATATGCTTCACTCACTATGATTTTGAAGGCTAAACTTTTTTTTTTTTAGTTTTCTTAATCACAAAATGAAAAGGTTAGAAATTCATTGAGTTTGGTCTTCATAAACATTATTATTTGTCTCCTACAGGGTCCACCTGGTCCTCCAGGCCCAAGAGGCCCTCAAGGTCCCAATGGAGCTGATGTAAGAACTGTGAAACATGTTTAACTGTTTTTGAAGCTATCTAGGTGTCTGTGTTGCTTAATGGTAGAAGTTGTCTGAGGCACAATGAAGATAATTAATGTATCATCTCATGTTAGAGGTAGATGGAAACTGAGGTCAGGGATCATCTACACACCCCCCTTCAGCTCACAGGGAAGGAAACTGGGTTTATACAGAACAAGCCAACACTAATACTTGTTTATTGATTAGTGAGAAATTTTAGCTGTATTATAGTTAACCACATTGTTCAGATCAACATGCTTAGACTGCACCTTGTATATAATAACTATTCAGTAAATAGTTGCTGAATTGTTCAAATTTAAACTCTGTATCTGTCAATGGCATGAGGAGAAGGTTTGTAGTTGACCTTCATCTGTACTCCAAAAATGCTTTGTTTATTCATCTGCCTTCAGTGGCTTTTATGTAAAAGCTTTACTTTTTATGTTTTCAGCCTATAAAATATATTACAGCAAGATATGAATGATAAATGTACCTCTTACTATGTTAAATGTTTCCTTTCCGTTGCTTCTCCTCAGCTCAAAAATTCTCATCGTTCCATTATTGGATTTCAAAATGTAATGCCATATTTACCAACTGTAAACCCGAATGGTTTTACAGGCTTTGAGCATGTCCCTCCTTCTGACTTCCCCTTTTCAAAGTAAAGAAGGCTAAAATTTCTTTCTTCTGGCCCTTCTTTGTTGCTCTTCTGTTAAACCTTCTAGCAATTCTGGAAGGCCAAAACTGGGTAAAACACACCAGCCACCAATGAACGAAAAGAACTTTTAGGTTTCAATTCCCCTTAAGTAATTCAAAGGCTGAGATATGACACAGATGATATAATTCTTAACTTGAGTCCTATTTTTAATCTACTACACAATCTTTAAAATCATCCTTTCAGACTTACCTGACAATTCCAAAGCCACAAAGATTGAAATTATGTCTCAGGTGTCAACTGGTATGACAGGAGCTGGAAATTCTTCTATTTTATCTTCAAAATCCTGGTGAATCTTAAAATCACTGTAATGATTTCAATTATTTGCTACCCCATAAAAAAACAAGTATGTATTTAATGAACTTTTATTTTTTCACAGGAATAAAGATAACTATTATTTCTTTTTCTGCACCTCAGGGGCCACAAGGACCTTCAGGATCTGTTGGTTCAGTTGGTGGTGTTGGTGAAAAGGTAAGTAATTTAGTGAAGCACAGTTTGAATCAACAGAAATCAAGGACTTTTTATAATATTGGCTAATATTTGAAGTGCTTCTAAAATTATTGTCTTATAAGAATTTTACTTGTAATTTTCTGTCTTCATGTACTTAACAGGAGTCATACACTCATCTGCTCAGTAGTTAAAGAATTGAAAGTTGAAATTACTTTAAGATGTCATTCATTATTCCAGGTCTAATTATATACATGGATTATACCCTTCAATCATCACAACCATCTCGTAATTTTGGTATTATTATTTTTCACATTTTTAAGTTGAAGAAGCTGAGGCTTAGAGAATTTCAGTAATTTCATCAAGGTTTTGTAATTGGCAAATGATGAAGGCTGGGTTCCACTCCAACACATGTGTATCTGACTTGACTTTAGTGTCTCTATTAATGCTTATTCCTGATAAGATCCATTGATAAAACTGACTTAAGAGGGAAAAAAGGAAATTTTAAAACCATAAGAAAATTAAAAATTAATTTTTTTCTATTTTGATTTATGTTCTTCATTTAAAATTATTGAAGTGTATTATTCATACATGAACATACATAAACAGTAAGTGTATAGTAAATGTTGTGAACTTACAAAACAAACATTCATATTATCATCATACAGGGCTCCCACACATCACCCCACCACTAATACCGTGCATTGTGAAACATTTGTTACAAACTATGAAAGAGCATCGTCAAAATATGACTATTAACTATAGTCCATCTCTTACATTTTGCGTATTTTCCGACAACCCACCCCACTATTAACACCCTATATTAATATTATATATTTGTTATAGTTCATGAGAGAATGTTCTCATATTCGTTCTGTTAAAACCCTCCATCTTCTACCACAAGTGTCACTGTGCAATAAAGCCCCATGCCTCGTATAATCATTATTTTTTTCAGTGCTAATAATTTGACCTGTCTTTGGCACATTTCAAAATGATTGGCATGTGCCATAACAAGAGGGCTCAGAATAGCTTCCTTTATTCATGAAGATGATTTCATTTAATAAGTTTACTGTTCCTTTTATGAAAATGTCAAAATGCTTCTCTGATTTTTTACTTGGGTATTCACACTCACTTATTAGAATTTTCAAGAGAATCATCATTTATATTTGTTTTGTTTAAAAAATGTGATTAACCAGTTTTGAGAGTATAATAAAAATTCATACCCTAAAATATTATGCAGCAAAAAATGTAAAAATTTCCTAAATTTGATAGTTACGGAAGTATATCTGGTGTGTATTCTTAAACTAATCTTAAAAATACTCCTTTTCTCTCTTTTTTTAACAAATTATATCTGGTGCTTAAATTTATTTATTTTAATTAAAGGATTTAACCCTCAGAAAAAGAAACACTTCCTAGAATATATCATTTTGATGTTTACCTCCCCTTGAGACCCCCATTCTTTTATATTACTATTTATCCTATATAATTAAGTATTCAAAATAATTTATTCATTACTGATTTAGAAAATTTTTAAAGTTTATGTCTAGTTGTTACTGCATAAACAATTTTGTTTCTTCTCATGTATATCTCTTTTCCACATTCTTCATTTTAAAGTTACATGTTGCTGTGGTGTGGTTGGGTTGGGATTGGAATTAAAAGAACATTTTTCTTTGAGATCAGTTTCATACAATGAGTAGCATGAGACAACTCTGCCTCTGATGATCTCACTGTGTTAGATGACATCAGCCTTACACCTTTTTCTTTTCAGTTTGCATCAAATGCTGAGTAGAGATTCCTGAGACCTATTCTCGAATTTTAATTTTGTTCATGTAACAAATAGCAAAACCATTAAATAGCCCTTTCAGTTCATCTTATTTGTTTCTTAAAGCCTTTGAGTGTACAGGGAACAGTTTTAAATACTTCTGTTTCTTTAATACTTTTGTTTTCTGTTACTCTTGAAGAAAGACATGGATGCCAGATGTTTAGCGTTTTGGGAAACTCCCTTTCCATACTGTCTCCACTTAGATTAAAGCCTTTATATTTGCTTTGTTTTGAAAAATAAATTAGTTACCAGTCTTAAGGGAATCATTAAATTTCATACCATAAAATATTATGCAATGAAAAAATTGTATAAATTCCCTGAATATACTACTTATTAAAGTAATCACACTTTGTAAAATTTGACTCTTCTGAGGATGATTCAGTCAAGCAAGGTCAGTGACTTGGCTCTCTTACATTTAAAATGTACCTGGTTCTATATTTATTACACTTAAAAACAAATGAATTTTATTTTGCTCTATTTTGTTTTGGCATTTTCTATTAACAGACGGCAAGATAGAAATAGAGTTCTAAGCTTAAGTTTTCCTTTAGAATCTTGGTAATATTATCATTTGCTTGGATTACAGATTTCTGTTATCAGTTTGACTCTAAGTGAATGCAACCCCTTTCCCATTTTGGAAAATTTATTCCCAGCCCCAAATTCAATAGAAAAAAAAAACATAACAAATATCCTCTAGTCATGCTGCACTTGGCTAAAATATATTTAACCAAGCAATATCCATGTAATGTATATTTGCTATAGATCGCTTTTGCATTTTGGGCATACAGAATAACTTGTCCCTTATGAAAGGAACTTTAACTGGAACAAACATGTCATAAAATGGAGTACGACGGTTACAAGATATGTAATGATAATGTTATAATATAACTTCACCTTCATATTCCAGTGCTCTATCACACAGTGTATATTATTTTTATGTCAATTATTGTCTTCAGAATGAATAAGGCATAGCCTTAATGATACTAGAGATGTAGGTTTAATTTACATAATATAGTTTCAAGTATAATTATTATTCTGCAATATTTTATTTATTTACAATTTCTTTTATTTTTGCCCTATCTTCTTCTAAACGATTTGAAATGGGAGATTCTGATAATATTAATTTCATCTGAGATAATTGCTATTTTAATGGGCACTCAACACTAATATACAAGCAGGTAATTTTCATATGTATTTTTGGATAAATGAGTATTAATGCACTGTTCTCAAAAAGAAGTCACTGTAGTTAACCACTCTTCATCAGATTTTGGCAATGATTTATACTTCTCTCTCAGCTATCTTTCCTCCATTAAAAAAACAATAAAAACGGAAATAACTTTTTCAGAATCTCCTTAAATTTAACTGGTAGTTGGCAAGGATGAACAGGGAAAAACGAAACATAAATAGGGTGATTGAAATGTTGCTATTTCTTCTCTAGTTCTAATTTTCCATGATATCACCAAGAATCAAAGTGGTAAATAAGTTATTTTGTACACAGTAGATTTCCTGTATTTCTAAATAAGTAGTGAATATACTTCATATAAAGCACTTACTGTGAATAATGAAGAATTCGGTTGAATAACCAGCCATGTAGTTTTATTTAAAAGATGTAAGTGCCCATGAAAATAATACTTATATACCATTCCATCATACTGAGATAGCAGAATGTTTCACTGCTTTGTAAATAACATAAATACAATATTTACTTGTGTGATTTTTCCAAAATACTTGAAATATTTGCTCTTCATCTTGAGGGAGATAATTTACAAGTAATAATATGACTCACGAATCAATTTCTAGAGTGTTCTTGATGTCTTAGACCATTATGAGGACAATTCAGGAAGTTAAAATGTCTATATTTTATGTGCAGAAAAACTATGTGCACAAAATAGTGTCTACCGCTGAGTTATGTTTATATTTAATATGATAAAATTTCGTACCGATTTTGGAGCAGCACATGCTTTATTTCAGGTCTATACCATCTGTTAGAAATAGCAGAGTTAAAAATGAAAGAAAATTCAGGCCATACATTATTTTTTTTCAATTTAGAAGAGCAATTTCCATTTCAGAATTGCTGGTACCACTCATTTCAGAATTAAAAGTACCACTGGTTTCATAATTGCTTGTACTACTTATTTTGAGTGAAAATGGTTCATGAATCTATTCCATTATTACACCATTATTAGACCAATTTTAACTAGTATTTTAAGTGCCTTCTTAAGCTATCTCACAATGTATAGATCATAAAATCTCTAAAGAAGTACCTTCTTATAACTTATAGGTATAGAGTATTTTCTCTATATGCTTTAGATCGCCACAAAGCATATTCTATAAAATTATCCTAGTACAAGCAAACTTTTGCTTATTATCTGTTATAGTAGAGAGTGAATTCATATTTTAATAAAAATCAACTTGAATTTGTTTAATCAATAAACATGATTAAATTTTGAATATTGATGCAGTACAAATTCATAATTTGTTAGAATACATGCCAGTGTCTCTTTTATATTGTTTTGTGGAGAAAAAGCCAAAGAGTAACCTGTTGGGTTAATGTGCTGGCTATTAATTAACCAGTGAAAATTATAGCACCAAACATACATGCTGTATCTTCACCTGACAAATAAACATGTTGAGCTCAGGAACAGGTAATGTCCCTTCTTCTTAAAGTTCCCCAGTGTCTTTTAAACAATATAACAATTTAAGGGCTAGTCCAAAATTGCAAGGCCATAATGGAAGACAGTTTTACATGTGTAAAATATCATTTGTAAATAAAGTGGACTTACTGGTATTCTACTATTGACTTATTGTGATTCTAGCAATGGAAAAACTTATATCATTGATGTGGAGGTAGTGGCTACTGGAGGTTCTGAGGTCAGGGAGAGGGAAAACAGGTGTAATATGGGGGCATTTTCAAGACTTGGGAATTGTCCTGAATGACATTGCAATGATGGATACAGGCCATTATATATTATGCCATAACCTATAGAATTGTGTGGGAGAGAGTGTAAGCTACAATGTAAACCTTAATCCATGCTGAGTGGTAATGCTACAAAATGTGTTCATCAATTTCAATGAATGTACCTCACAATGAAGGATGTTGTTAATGGGGGCAAATGTGGGTGGTGTGGGGAGCAGGGTATATGGGAATCCCCTACATTTTTTATATAACATATATGTAATCTAAATATCTTAAAAAATTTTTTAAAAAAAATACATAGTTTTTATGCTCAAATGCTCACTTGTTCTTTTCTTTACAGGGTGAACCTGGAGAAGCAGGGAACCCAGGGCCTCCTGGGGAAGCAGGCCCGGGTGTAAGTGGAGTCTTACTGTTAATTGTGATTGATTCAGGAATTACTTGTAGAGCGTTTTAAATATGTAACTTAACTCTTAGTTATAATTCATTGTTTGCTTTCCTTTTCCAATTTAAAAATAATTGCAAATATAGTACCTTATTGTTCAGTGACTTTGCATATCTTCTGCATATTTTTATTTACATACTGATTAAAAATCACAGTTGCATAACGGAGAGATTTGAAACTATAAACCATTTATTGCATGCATTCTCCTTGGTGGGCTGTCCATAAAAGAGACAAATCTTGCTGCATCAAATAAACATTTATGAATTGTATTAGTTCCTATCATTCTAACATAGATTGGTTTAAACCAGGAGTGAACTTCCCCTTCCGAAACATTGGTTAATTTCTGAAGATATTTTTGATTGCCACACTGGAGGAGCATGGGTTGCTGGCATCTAGTGGGTAGAGGCCAGAGATGTTGCTAAACATCCTATAATACACAGGACAGCCCCTCACAACAAAGAATTATCTGTCCCCGATGTCATCAGTGCCAAGGCTGAGAAACTCTGATTTTAAGCTTGTAAAGCAATCACTGTCTTTCTTACATTTGTAGGGCCCCAAAGGAGAGAGAGGAGAGAAAGGAGAAGCAGGCCCACCTGGTGCTGCTGGACCTCCAGGTGCAAAGGGGCCACCAGGTGACGATGGCCCCAAAGGTAACCCAGTAAGTGAACTTGTTCCCTGTTAAAGTGACGTCTATGCCAAACTCTCCTTGGAGCTTTCAGGGAAAGTTTAGAAATCATGGAACTCTGGACCACAGCTGGTGAAGCTGACATTTCACCCTTTCATTTATTCATGAGCATTCTCCATTGGTTTCATTTAAAACATGAGAAGAGAAACCTTCTCACATGATTTTTTGCCATGACTTTTACCTCTTAAACTTCAGAATATCTTGACTTTACAAAATCCATTTTTAATTTTTTCTTTTCCTTTAAAAAAAAAAAAACTCATTCTAGGGACCTGTTGGTTTTCCTGGAGATCCTGGTCCTTCTGGGGAACCTGGCCCTGCAGTAAGTATCATGGGAAGATAGAGCAATGTTTTTTTTAACAGATGTTCCCAGGGTCTCTTCTGTTAATAATGAAATAAAAGTATTAATTACTGTAATTGTATCCCTAAAAGTCAAAGGGGAAAAAAAAAACATAAACCACAATCACAACAATTATCCATATAGATGGAGACTATAAGACATAAGACATGATTATTCTCTTTATTTGGGTTAATTTTCCATACTTTGCTGGGTTGTGTAAACATAACATAATTTTATTTTATTTCAAAGTTGCAGGCTCTTTGCTGTTCTCTCATTCTCTTCTATAATGCAAATCCTATCTCAAACTGTAACTCCTTTGTACATGGAGGAAGGGTACACTGGCTTTGAATCTTCAATACATCCTCTTCTTTTTCTTCTATAAAGTACATAGTATATTTATTTTTGTTAGAGAAGTTGTAGATTTACAGAAAAATCACGATGAAAATACAGAATTCTCTTATACTCCTGCCTCAAGCACACAGTTGTCCCTACTACTCCCACTTTTTGTGGTACTTTGATATAACTAATGAAATAATATTATTATAATTATACCATTAACTGTAGTCCATAGTTTACACTAAGGTTCACTCCTTGTGTTGTATAGTCCTATGTTTGTTTGTTTTAAATTTTTTACTGTGGTATCATATTTACAGCCTAAATTTCCCCCCATTTAACCACACTAAAATAGATAGTATTATAAATTTGCTGCTGTAGTAATTCGTCAAATCTCTATGGAGAGGGTGAGAGCCACCATAATCTATAAAGTAAACTGGGAGAGTATCATTATTTTATTTAACCATCTTGTAATAGTTTATCTCAAGAGCATGCAAAGGTAGTCTATCTTATCTTTTTATATCTGGTAAAAGTTAATTAGTAGTAACAAATCCGGGTTCATCTCCTTTTGCCATTGATAGGGTCAAGATGGTGTTGGTGGTGACAAGGGTGAAGACGGAGATCCTGGTCAACCGGTAAGAGTGAACACTTACTGTCTCATGTATTCTTTACATAGTTTCAAGACAATTTTAAAGAAATAATTGTAAAGGATGAGCCTTTCAAAAGCCCATATAGATTACTAAAAAGATTATCAGCAATATTTGAATTCCAGTTGATAGTCTTACAGGAAGAGAGTGTTTCAACTTGATGGGTTTTAAGAAATGTAAGCAAAACCTTCATAATGAAAAATGTAGTGATAGCATACTTATCATTTTGTCATACCATATCAACCTCAATTATCTATCTATTTGTATTAAATGAAAAATTAATTGAAGGGCACAAATATGGTTGAATGGAAGAAAGCCAGGTTATTAGCCTATACATATTAGCGTGAATTACTTTAATTACTCACCTAAATGAGTTCTGCATAGTGTATGACTTTTTTTTTTTTATTAGCTGATGGCACAGCAGCATGATTTGGTCACATATGCTTATTTAAAGAGGATATAAGGAAGGGCATCAGCAAATTAAGTAAAACCAAAGACAAACTGGACCTATAACCTAATTTTCTTTCTAGAGCCATCCCTACAGGATATTTTCAGTCAAATAGATATAAGCTCATACTGTGTAGATAAGACTTGTTCACATTCAGTATGAAGCCTACACTTTGAGATAAAAATATTAATGTTACATAAGAAGAAATTAAGAGGTAATAACTATATGGTTTCATAAATTTATTTAATATGAGTAAAACTATTAACCATATAATTCTATTAATTATTATGCCTTTTGGATGCTTGCCAGATATAAATCAGCACTTTTAAAAGGAACATGGTTTTATGGCATAGAATGAACTTGATTCACCTTCTTCTAGCTATGAAGAAAGTTTTCCATATGAATTTACCAGCTTTAACTATGGTTATCTGTAGCAGATTTATATTTTTCCAGGAAAGATAGACATAGGAAAATGAAGAAAGAAGGCTGGTTTTAGTCCAAATTTTGAAAAAAAAAAAGTTGTTAATCTTAGTATCCAATTCCTTAAAATGTATTTCCACAATTTATAGGGTCCTCCTGGTCCATCTGGTGAGGCTGGCCCACCAGGTCCTCCTGGGAAAAGAGTAAGTTCCTTCAATTATTTATTATCCACCATATGTATAAATTTATAGAATATATTTAAATTGTGGGCAGCATGTTATAAAGTTCGCTGGAAAAAAGTCCTAAATCCTAGAAAATAATTTAATTCTTAAAAGTGTCAAAATTCTTACTAAAAGAGAACATAGACTATCACAATGAGAAAATATATATAAAAGAATCTCTACTCATTGAGTTTCCTACTTCTCTGTAATTAGCTGTCTCTCTGTGCAAATGTTGGTAGACTGTTACAAAAGACTCCACCTGTACCCTGAACATCAATTCATGGCATATTACAGGAGGGTGAGATATGAAAAGTCCAAAGAAAGCTTATAACATTGAAAAAATTTGAATGCAGTATCAGAAGAATGAACTCAGGAATCAGGATATATTGTAAGATTGCTTCACATTGTCAGACTTTTTCTGACTTAGAAACAATGGCACAATTTCAACAGAGGACTATAGCAAAATATGAATAGAGGACTTGTTTAAAGTACTGACTGAAGTAGACCTTAGGAGCTTAAATTTACCCTCCTCCTTTCCTTACTTTTGCACTATTTTCATAATGAAACAGTCTCTACTGACATGTCTCTTGCAACACTTATATTGATGTACAATGTTCTCTGTGCTTCCTTTATTCTATTTTACAGCTTATCCATGAACAAAATATGTGGTATACATCAAAATCTGTTTCTAAGGCCAATTCTCCCTTCAGTGTTCAAGAGGCACAGAAAAATTGGAGCCACAGTTGCTTTCCAATCTTAGTTTTATTTTAGGGAGACTTTTCATAGTGAGCACAGGGTATGAAAGGGTTTCAGTTCTGAATTTTAACAGCAAAAATTTGAGTCAAATTTACAAGCAAACATTTCTCCTCACCATAAATGAACTTTGTTAATAGTAAATATTTTCTCTGAATAAAATTTTACTTCATTGACCAAGTGACTTTTTACTGTATCTTATATTAAATATTTTGTCTATAGTTCCAAAGCATAGTCTTCTTAGAAAAATACATTTATCCCCAAACAACCAGTAGACAGTTATTCTTAGGAAGTATTTACAAAGTAGAAATGATTTCTCTTTTACTGAGATCTGTTGCCTCTTCTTGCCTGCTGTCTGAATGCCCTCCTTAATCTATTCTGTTATTTCTGACGTTTTGGAATATATAATATATCATATTTTCTTAATTGATGCTATGAGCAGGAATCCACTGCATGTAAATGTCCTTGACAATGTGTTGAGGTCCGTCCTGAAGAAAACATGAAACCATCTTTTTTTGAGTTCCTTCAAACTCAAATCATGGGATCCTATACAATGTAGTGGTTTACAGGGCAACGAAATTCAGACTAACTTGATTTTAACCCAGCTCTACCACTCATTTACCTGTGTTATTTTGGGCAAGATACATGGTCACTCTATTTTTCAGAGAGGTCTTACTTACCTCATAGGGTTGTGCTGAAAATGTAATACAAAATAATATGAGGAATACCAAAATCATAATAAATGTTCACATAGTAAGTGGTAATGTATTAGTTCTTTAGTTATGAAGTAGTTAATAAATATTTATGAGCACAAAGATGATCATTACATGGATTTAAATTATGTTACTTTAGATACAGATGAAATGTCACCTTCCTTCAAAGTATGGTAGCCAATAGAGGATAGGCTATATCAAAATCTATTTGCAGAAATAATCTTAGAAGTTTGAATATTTATATTGGCAGCTTTGCAGCTCATTCCATTACATAAGGCACACTCTCAGCAAGTGTTATCTGGTTTAGTTTCATTTAAAAAGTATATTTTCAACAAATTGCTCATTTGCAATCTTTAATAAATTCAATTAATCACCACTTGATATTTGAAATGAATTCTCTGAAGTTAGTGATAGAATTTTGGAAAGGGAATGATTAATTTCTTTAGTTATACAGTGGTGAGTCATGTGAATTATTTGTTTTGAAAACCACTGAATGATTTTGTAATTGTTAGAAAGTAAATAAATGAAAACAATTAGAGAGTATCAATGCAAACATGTAAAAGGAAAAAAAAGAAACATAGGTATGGACCAATATATTCCATGCTTCTTTTGTGTTTACAGTATGACCAAAAGTTTAGAAACATATCTGAAAAAATATAGAGAAAAATATAATTTTAAAACTATCAAGCTATTATGTGAAATGTGTATATACAGAGCAAGTAAGTAATATTGAGACAACTGACACTACTATAAACTTTTAAAATATTTAAATTCAGGTTTACTACTTTTAAATGCTGCTGATATAATGTAACAAATGTTTCATCTTATAGCAGAGGTTTTTAAAATGTTTGTGTTGAATAATTTGGAATGGGTGATTACCAAAAATTATAATTTTAATGGATAACTCAAACAGATTTCTAGATAGGTCTCCACATACTTCTATAATTGAAAAAATGTCATAGAAAGATAGGCACAAATATAAAGATTTAGCTTATACCTCTATTCTATAACACTGAGGCAGTGTCATGCACTAGAGAGCCCCCATATTTGCCTTATTCATTCACACTTGAGTTTCAGCTCTATATCTGCTATTTAAATGTGGTATAACTTAAGAAAACCAATTGATTTGTAATTTCTTTCAATATAAAGTCAATAATTAAAAGATGAAAATATGTATTTTTCAGAGAGAGAAAGTAGATACTTGGGAACTATTTAGTATATTAATGAGAAGAGCACTCAGGAAGTATTAGCTATCTGTTGCTGCTTTAAGAACTTGAAACTAAATAAATATTTGTTTGTTTGCAAACTAAAATTTAATATTAAGTGGTTGTGGTAAATTGAAAGCAATTGGTAACTTTATCGCATACATTTAAATATCAGATAAATAAAAGAAAGGAAAAAATTATGGTGGTCCCTTTTCTGCCAGCATTTCTAACTAGACAATATGATCAACTTTCTTGATTAAAAAGAGTAAGAGATCTAGATGGAATAAAAACAAAAATAAGCTTAATGAATTCAGTGAGATGGAAAAAAATTAAAGAATGAATGTAATGTGTTATAATGGAACAGAATTAACTATATAGAGCAATGGAATTGAATAGAGAGCCCAAAAAAGGCCCATGAATATATAGAAATCTCAGTCATGATAAAATGGGCATTGCAGATCAACGGATAAAAGATGGGCTAGTTAATAAATTATCCTGAGACAATTGATTATATGAAAAAAAAATGAAATTGGATCTTACCTCTTTCCATTTACAAAAATCAACCCAGTTAGATGACAATCTTAAATGTAAAAAGGAAACTTTTGAATATTTTTGTAGGAAATATTGGAAAATACCTTTATGTCCTCTAAATAGATATCTGTAAAAATCAGGAAATATGTGTAAAAAACACGTGGAGATAACTATCTCCATCAATTTACTAAAATTTAGAAAACTGACATACCAAGTGTTGCAAAGGATGTTCTCAAGAAACAAAGGGATTGTCACAACCATTTAGAGAAATAGTTCTATATTACATAGTAGAATTTAATATGAACTTTTCCTCTCATCTGGTAATTCCATTCCTGGCCATATACTCCAGTTGATCTCATGTACATGTTCACCAGGGGACAGACATACGAATGTTGAGACCATCCTTGTTCATAATAGAAAAAAAAGAGGCAAAATCCAAATGTTCCTTAACAATAGCAAAGACAAATTAATTTAGGCATATTCATAAACTAAAATACTGTGTAGCAATGAAAATGAATCTTAAAAAAATGTTAACCAAAAATATATAATGTTCAGCTGAAGAATATATATTACATGGTTTCATTTATATAATATGTATAATCAAGAAAAAACTGTATCATTCAGGATTCATACATAATTGGTAAAATGATGGAGTCAGGTAAGGCACTGATTGACAAAAAATCTAGGTTGGTATTTAGTTTTTCCAGAGGGAGAAGGAGGGTTGAAACAGTTCAAAGTTACACATCGGAAATTTCAGATTTAATGATAGTGTTCATTTGCTGAAGGTACATGATGAATACATGGTTCTCGTTTAATAGTATTATTTGCACTGCATTATGTAATATGTTTATATGTTGACAGCCTAAGACATTAAAATACTTAAGACTTACCCCATCTTTGTTTTTCATTGGTATAATTAGATAAGAATGTACTGCAGTTCTCCCATTTTGATTTTTGATAAATTATTTAAAAGTAAATAATTTCATAAAAATTTTGGGATGTTCTATCCTATTACTTAAAATAACAACTTAAACAGGTTGAATTATTTTTAATCCGTTCTAGTGATTTTGTAAACAAAAATAGAAGACTTTGAACACATGAATTATTAATCGGATGAGAACTGTTATGAATGCATTTCTAACAAAGCTATTCACATCCATTTTAATGTAGCACAATAATCTTTCTTCATCAGAGTAAGTATATTTATAATGGTGTGAAAGATTAGTGTGAACAAACCTATTACTACACTACCCTGTTCACTGATTTAGCACTAGCAATTAATGTTTACTTTTTTCCAAATTGCAGCCAAACTAATTTAATTTATTCAATTGCTGTACCTTAACCCAGGCAAACTGGTGGTGTAGTTGAAAAAAATTATAAACAGAAATTCATTATTTTGGTCTTTTACAACCTATAAATTAATGCACCCCGTAAGCTTAACATCAAGAAAAAGTAGGCCAGAATACTATTGCCTTATAATCACACAGAATTGTTTTCAAATCTTTGTTTTGCTAATTAAGAAGTGTGGCCTGGGACGCATTAATTTCTTTGAGCTTCAGTTTTATTATTTATAAAATAGTTATAATAAGTAACTTTCATGGCTCAAATGGGGACTACATTAATTAATATTATGTATATTTAAAATAGCAATTGTAATGGCTGGATTTTATCAGGAGCTCAATCAATGAATGCTCTTATTAGTGATGTAAATAAAGGTTTCAAATTGTGGCATTATTTATGAATATAATAAACTTATTGAGTTAAATGTATTGAAAGAAAAAACAAGATTAAGACATTTTCTTCCAATAAACCAGTTGTATAAATAAGAAGAAAATTTGTTAGTAATAAACTCAGAATACTTCCATAGAAAATTTAATTTTGTTTATCATTGAGTTTTGCTTTGTCATTATAGCTTTACCATGATAAACTGCATATTAGCTGGATAATATATAAAAGAACAATATATAGGATCTAAATTAAGTGCATTTTCAAACTACATTTTAGTTGTTATTATTTTGAAATTGGTATTCATTTGTATTATTTATTCATTTATGTAAATTCATGTAACATAAATGGAAAAGAAGTTTCTTATGAGAACTATTTCTAAAACTCATGATAACTGCATGTATTTTTAATAAAAAATATTTTCTCCAAACAA
>PVKH010008214.1:0-19616 GCA_004027955.1 Chaetophractus vellerosus | reverse complement strand
CACTGCTTAGTTTTTATCATCTATTTTCAATTCATTTTGACAAATTCATAGTAGAAGTTTCTAGCTTTACCGCATTGTGTGGGCCCTCTAGGCACTTATGTAACCACTTCCAAAGCCTTATGTAGCAATTTTCTTCATGCAATAAGATTAATTTTTGAATTCTCAGTAATTTTAGAGTAGTTAAAATGGCTTCCTTCATTTCAGCATTAAGGATTGTCTTGTCAATTAGATTTGCTAGTTCTACATGTTTTGCATATATTAACTCATTTCATCCTTACAACAGCCCTAGATAGGTACTATTGTTCTTTCTCTTTTACAGCTGAGTAACCAATGCACCATGTTTAACGACTAACCCATACTCATATGGCTAGAAGGGAGTGGAGCTAGGACTTGAATCCAGACTTTCTGACTCTGGGTCTGTGCTCTTACCACCATGTTATTCAGCCTATCAATAATCTTATTAAATCACATTTGTAAAAAACTTTAGAAAGTATGTACCATTTTCAGGCTTGTTGTAATTGTTATTTTACATACACCTGAACTCTTAATTTGGAATTCTTAGAGTAGATCTAAGAAAGCAGACCTTTTCTTTCTCTGATTTCCCCAAATGCTATTAGTATCTGAGTATAATTACGGCTATGTCACAGCATTACGTTTTCCTTTATTCATCTGGTATTTAAGAAACACTTCCTATGTTTCAGTCACTGTTAGGCTTGTGTAGGTACCAGGGGCACAGAAACAAAAGCCTCAGCCCCTAACTAAAAGGTAAGCTTATAGCTGCAGAGTGAAGGAAAGAAGGGTTTGGTAGTTTCAAGAAAGGGATAAGATGATGTGCCAACTCTCTGATAAAAGGATTATTTCTTCTATTTCCTCCATTGCATACACCATCCTGATGACACATGATTTTTGCTTAGTGTTGTCTCTAGAACCAATTCAGACAGTTATGAATCAGACCATATGTGGGGCCTTTCACATATATCAACTCATTCAATTTAATCTATATGTTAATTCTACCTTGTAGATAGTATCCCCAATTAGAAAATGAGAAAGCAGAAGGATTAAATAACTTTCCATGATCCCCATGGTACTAACTGACAAAGAAACTATTCAAACCTACTTTGACCTCAAATTCAGAGCTCCTGGTAGAAGCTATCTAATTATTTTTTTATTCTATGTTTAGGCCCAAATATAAGTAATAAATGTCCAGAATCTATAAGTGTGTTCTCCTATTAAGAAGGAATTGTATTAAACTTAAAATGTCTTTTAAATTTATAAGAGAGGTTTCGGTTATGTAATAAATCACTCCAAAACTTGTTAGATTAAAGCAACAGGAATCATTATATTATCTTATAGTTTCCATGGATCAGTAAGTCAGGACAGGCTTAGCTTTTTTTGGTTCTGTCTCAGGCTCTCTCATGAGTTGATGTCATATTGTGGCTGGAACTGGAACAGCAGGCTGGAGAAGGTGGATACTGGCCATATATGTCTTTCTCTGCAAGTAGTCTCTGGGATTCTCCATGTGGTTTCTCAGCGTGGACTAGTATAGCAGTTTGATATAGTTATGAATTTCAAAAATAGATATTAGATTATGTTTGTAAACTGGTCTGTACCTGGGTGTGATTAAATTATGATTAGGGCTTTGATTGGGCCACGTCAGTAGGACATTGAGTTTCTGCCCCATTGGTGGGTGGGGACTCACAGATAAAACTACGTTGCAGAACAGTGGAGTTGTTGGAGTTTTGATGTTGGCATTCTGATGCTGAGTTTTGAGCTGGAGCCCCGGGAAGTAAGCACACAGAGGAGCTTGGTCGTGAGGAAGGAGAGAAGGCCCTGGGAAAAGAGATGAGCTATTTGCCTGGTAGTCTATAGCTGGCCTTGTGAAGAGAAGCAAGACTGAGCCCAGAGAGAGGTAAGCCCTGGGAAGAGAGGAACCCAGGAAGCCTGAACCTTGGCAGATGTCAGCAGCCATTTTGCTCCACCACACGACCATAGACTTTGGTGAGGGAAGTAACTTTTGCTTTATGGCCTGGTAACTGTGGACTTCTACCCCAAATAAATACCCTTTATGAAAGCCAACAGATTTCTGGTATTTTGCATCAGCACCCCTTTGGCTGACTAGTACAGCTAGTTTGCGCTTGCTCAAGGCATGGGGCCTCAGAGCAGTCAGACTGCTTACTTGGTGATGCAGAGCACCAGTTTTAGTGTTCCAGATGCAAGGTGGAAGTTGCATTGCCTTTTCTGACTTAGCCTCAGAAGTCTCACAGCATTACCTCCACCACATTCTATTAGTATTAAGTGCATGACAAACCTATCCAGATTCAATAGGAGGGAAATTAGACTCTTCTGTATGATGACAAGATTCTAGAAAAACATGTGGGATAGAAGATATTGTTATGGGCACCTTTGGAAAATACAATCTGTCACACTCCACTCTATGGCCAAACAATTCACATCATTCCAATAGGCCAAATATGCTCACCCCTTCCCAAGAGCCCCAACAATTTCATCCCGTTTTACATTAGTCTCAAACTTGAGTTTCATCGTCTAAATCAGGTCTAGATGCAGAAGAATCTCCTTAGGTATGGTTCCTTAATTAAGGCTCATTCCATGTCTTGAATTTGTTCTCTGTGGCTCCTGGCTCTGCCCTCTTGGATCTCAGTTCTTCTGAGTAAGTTTTACTTTTCCTTAATAAGTGACCTGTGTTTACAACAAAACAATCTCAGCCTGCTTTTTGCCCATGATAGGTCCAAGGACCAGAGGCCTCCCTTTATTTTGTACTATTTATGTCCTTTTTTGTCTATACTGGTAGTGTTTCCTTTGATACAATTTTTTAAAAGTTTGTGAGTTTTTTTCTAATCCTATTGGGTTTCACTCTTTTGGACAAAAGTTATAGCCACAAATCTCTTCTAGATAATCCCTTCTCAATTTTGGGTCCCTGTGAGGCTTCTGGGGGACAATATCCTTAAGATGCATAGATGCCCTATATTGTTTAATAGAGAGAATCTATGAGGCATAACTTTAAGTTACTTGGAGAGCCTTTTGTATGTCTTAAATGTTCTATGAGGCGCAGCCTTAGATCTTTCTGAAGTCTTAACAAATGATCTTACATTCCCACACTGGACTTGATCTTTAGCTTGAGGCTCTTTCTTAATTAGAAAAGTTTTTGCCATCTGGAGAGACTGGGAATAGCCTGAATGTCCCAGGATGCAGATAGAAGTTGCATTGCGTTTTCTGACCTAGCTAGCAAAGTCTGGTACTGCTGTTACAAGGAAGTCACAAACCTACCCACATCCAAAGGGGTGGGAAATAGACTCTACTACTTGACAGGAAACTGACAAGTTTCTAGGAGAACATATGTAATGGGAGAAATTGTTGTATCCATCTTTGGAAAATATAGTCTACCTCAAAGAATCACTATAATATGATGAAATATTTTGAAAGAAACTTATTGATACTTAAACATGCAAATGCATTCAAAGTCTACCTTAGGAAAAATCCTTCTTAGAGGTTTGCTTTTGTCTGAAGTACTTTTGGGAACTTAGCTTTTTCAGTTGCTTTAGAAAAGCTTTATAAAAGATGCATTATGACTTAATGCTTTCTACTATTGCCACAATTTATTGACAAAGACACTTTTATGATAGTTTAATTTTCCTTGCCCTGAATATACCTTGGTTTAAGTTTTCATACTCTGGAATTTTACTGATGCTCTCTTTGAATCCCAGGGAACAGAACAAATTACTATATTTTTCTTAAGTGTTTCTTCTGATACTGTCAGCCACACAAAAGCCAAAATATAATAGAAACCTTGTTCCGTTCAAGAATTATATCTTAAAGAACAATAACCAAGTTACCTAACCTTTCATCATTTGAGTTGTCTCATAAGTTAAATAAAGATATGTGTGTTAAGGGACGATGCCTTAGCTTTAATGATCATGTAAATTTCTTTCATCCAAAATGATCGTTGTATCAATGATTTAGTCATCTGACCAAGAGCTGGACTGGCATTAAAGAGAGTAGGCTTTTTGGAAAAACTCCACAATTAACTAACTGCATAACTTCTCAAAAGCTTTAACAACATCATTTGACTTGCTGAAATGAAGGTTGCCTTAGTTTTGCAGGGCTGCCACAACAACATACCAAATATCAGGTGGCTTACAACAAGAGAAATGTAGTCTCACAGATCTGGAGCCTAGAAATCTGATCAAGGTGTCAGTAGGGTCATGCTCCTGCTGAATATGCGGGTTCTGATGGAGGCCCGACAGAAATGCGTAATGCAACCCTTGCCTCCTTCACATGGCAGTCTCCTCTATCTGTAGGTGACCAAATTTCCTTTCCTTAAAAATTCAACCATAGTACAGTATTAGGGCCGTTCCTAATCCAGTTTGGCCTGATCTTAACAACTTCAAAGATCCCATTTCCAAAGAGGATCATTCTCAAAAGACCAAGGGTTAGGACGTGAACATAGATAGATTTGGGGGGGACACAATTCAATCCATAACAAGGGGAAATTGGATTTTCATCAAGAAACATTTGTTGAATATAATCTATGTGCAGACAATTTAAAAATTAGTGTTAAAGCAATTTTAATCATAGCATGGCTCATAAAGGAAGAGTGGCACAACATTGAGCCATGCAATTTATTTCATAGAGAATATTTCTAAGATTTTCACTGTGATCTGAACTCTCAGGCAACTTGTTTCTCAGAGATACTGTTATTGACACACTTGCATATTAAAAGAGCTGTCACTATGATTCCTATTCTCGTCATAATCTCCTAACAAAATGCTGCAAATTTCTCATCTCTTACCCTCTCCAAAACTCCCCAAATGAAAGCAATATTGGAACATCCTAGGATAAGGTGAACTTGGAATTAAAGAGACTGTACCACTGCCCCTTCAGAACAACTAATTTTTATGGATAACACCTGTACTCACCTAAATTTGCACCAGAATCCAGGAGAAAACACAGAAAATTTCCAGATGGTTGAATTTTATGCTAAGGAGTTTAATCAGCATTTTAAATGTCATTTTTCTCATTGGATTTTTTTTCACAGCCTCAAAGTTTGGTATAAAATTATTTTTTCATATGCATTGAATTCTCATGCATGTCTGAGGTCATATTTGAGTCAAGAAAGAAAGGATTTTCTATTAAGCAAAACATTGAAGTTCAGAAGTTTATTTTTGTACAGTAAGCTGTTTGACAATTTATGTGTTCATCTGTCACTTCTCTAATTTTGTGGTTGAGATAATTTGAAATGCACATGTAAGAAATTCCTTCAAGTTTGTCTTCTTGTTGTACTTGTGCTAATTTTACCTTCTAGCTCCTCATTTTCTTGGTCTCTTCCATTGTTAACACCTAAGGATGTAAAGATGTCTATAATGGAAGAAGAGGGAGGAAGTCAAGGCACTCATAGTTACTAGAGCTTGGGATTCAGTTTTATTTCCTTTATCTGTACTTTTCCTCAGCAGTCATGTATGGAAAGAAATATACTACTATCATTTTTTCTGAAAGTAGTTTTCAGGTTCAAAGAGGTAACTATAAGATTCATCTTTATCCCATTTAGAAATTGTTGTGTTTAATGCTTCGTTGATTTTACTTCTTTTAGAGTTCTAATCCATTATACCTTTGTCTAACAACACAATTTGAAATGTGAATAGTCATTTACTTTGAAGACTTGAGTCAGAGAATTTGGATTTAGGGTATAGGAAATATGATACTACTATAATTAATAATAATGACTACTTTTATTGAGTTTTTACTCTGGCTATGTGTGTTATATTATCCAGTCTCTTCAAGAATGCTAACAAGTCCCGAAAATGTCCCCGTCTTACACCTGTTTTTCCCTCTCCCAGCTCTCAGAACCTCCAGTGGCCCTGAATGACATTGCAATGACAGATACAGGCCATTATATATCTTGCCATAACCTACAGAATTGGGTGGGAGAGAGTGTAAACTACAATATAAATTTTAATCCATGCTTAGTGGCAATGCTCCAAAATGTGTTCATCAATTGCAATGAATGTACCACAGTAATGAAGGATGTTGTTAATGTGGGAAAATGTGGAAGATGTGGAGAGCGGGGCATATGGGAATCCCCTATATTTTTTTTATGTAACATTTGTGTAATCTACGTATTTTTTAAAAATGTATATATTGAAGAAGAAAAGAGATCTAAATCTATCATCTAACCCCCCACCTTAGGAAACTAAAGAAAAAAGAGCTTTCCCATCCAATGGTGATGGCCTCTCCTTTCTCTTCCACATTCCCACTAACTTCTGGCTTCTGGCTTCTCCCCATGTCTTTCTCTTTCTGAGGCCTCCAGTAATAGGATTAAGACCCATCCTGATTCAGTTGCCCATGCCTTAATTAAAAATAACATCTTCAAAAGGTCCTATTTTAAATGAGTTCACAACCACAGGCCCACAGGAATGAGATTCAGAAAATGTTTTGTTTTGTTTTGTTTTCCCCTGGGGTACATAACTCAATCTATAGTACTGGCTCTCTCTTTTTCCTCTCTCAATTATCTAGAAAATCTGAGAAGTATATTTTTGCATCCTCCATTCATTCCATGCCTCTTAATGCTTCTACTGATTACTATAGTAGCACTTGAACATAATGGGCTCTTCCTGCCCTCTTCTTCTATTATCTCATATTTCCTCCTTTTTCCCACTAGTGGGAAATCCTACTACCACCTCCTCCAAAGAGGAACTGGATATATTTAAAACTTATGAAATGAAGGTGAATCTAAGCATTACAATTGAAATTTAAGAATTATCTTTCTAGTTATTTGAAAATGGTACTTTTCATAACATGTTTCATAGTACCTCAAAATTCTAACAATATCTATAAAGATGACACTTCTTTTTAATATACACCCTTTCTTATATCTGTGGCTAACTCTGATATATCCCAGAAATTAGGTGCTTAAACCAGGAAAAAAGTGTAACCCAGCATGAAATAGAGGCAGACATCATGAAGGAATGCAGGGAATCCTGATGTTCTCCAGGTTTTAACTTTTTGTCAGGGAATACTGATGAAAAGTGCTTCTTTATTTCGAAATAACTACTAGGATGAAAAAAAATAAGAAAAACATAGTACATCTTAAATCCTAGCAAATGGTACCAGAGTGGACATTTTAAAAGCTCAAGCAAACCTGACACAGTATATTTTTGCAGTAACATCCTATGCATAGCCAGAAATAGTCACATATAAAAATGTTTGTGAGTGTGATAATGAGTGTGTAAAACTAGGGGAGGAAGCAGGGGAAGAAAACTAATATGTATCAATTTTTCCATGTATGATAAAGCCCTATTTAAGAAACTTGTTTAGGACTGATTCAAAATGGGGATGGAAAAACATCATAAAATATTGTCTAAAAAGAAAAGAATATTAAAAGAGAAAATAATGAAACATTTTCTCTTTATAAACTTATTCTGCATGAAATCACAAACAGCTGCAGTATATTTTGACTAATTATAATAGAATCATAAGAAACACAGCATGAGCAGAACTCTAAGTGGCATCAGTATGGTGCAAGTTGATTTAAGACCCTGAGGTTCTATGTAATTGAGGTTTTATTCACACTTGGGTCATCAATTTTAAAGAAATAATACTAGTATTAATTTGGGTCATACACTAATACAGTTTAATGTCTTCAGCACTGAGGAATATTTTAATAAATGGGAAAGCATTATTAATTAAGGTGCCACTTATTAAGAATTTATGGTTATTATATACTGGTGGAGTTTACCTTTGCATTAGCAGAAAACAGAAAATATTTTTCAGAGAAATATTTGTTTCCTTAATAATAAAGGTTAACCATTTTCAGCCACTAATTTAGCAGCAAACATCTGTATTTTACAAATGAAATTGTAAACCTGAAGAATTTGGAGGGTCCTTATTTGTAGATGAGCAAGTTTATCAAGACACACAAATTTACTTACCTATTAAATAGTTAAACTAGCAATTAATTAATCAGATCCTTAATTCTTGTCCTTGAAAATAATACCCCATAAGTCTTATCTCTTAAGTTGTGAATTTACAGGGATCTCTAAAGCTGAGGAACTAGGAAACATTTAGTCCTACTCTCCCTCCTTCATCAAGCTATCAAGTGTCCATGGCTTCCTGTGAGCCCAAGTTTGTGATAAATGCACAGAGAAGACAACAAGAAAAGGACAACTAAAGTTAAAACCTGAGAAACAATTCAAAACCCTATATAACCAAGAGGTAGATTAGGCCATATAGGCAATAAATGCCATATAGAGTGTACTAACTCAAAAAAAGGAGCATGAGTGATCAGACGGAGAAAAACTTCATCCACTTGCAGATTTCTATTGGGATTCAAAACCCAGAGAGGGATTGCAAAACAAGAATACAACTGCAAACTTTGAATCCCAATTTATTTTAAGTGAATCTGCCTTTTCACTTAAATTACAATACAGTGCATCTAAGTACTTATAAATCTCTCCTTCTATCTTAGGAGTAACTATATTTCAATGCTCATGTTATTTCCAAACACAACAGAGTTTTTCCCCCAAGATTCTGATAAATTATGGTCATTTTAAAAAGTCAATAAAACATTATGAGACTGTGATATCTTAGAGTCCTGACAGATAATTAAATTCCAGACCTGTGAATTTTTCAACTAGTCAAAGTAATATTTCCCTTGCACCCTAAAACTAGTATGTGGTGAGACCAGCTACTTATTAACAAACCATTACCTTCCACCCAGGAGGCAAAAACTGTCTGTGACTGGAAAAGGAAGCCATGACTGTATAACTTTAAATGAATTCATTGAATATATGTTACCTGATTTTTAAAGAGCTCCGAACTCAACTGGATCCATTGATCTTAGGTTTTTATCTATTCCATTAGACCCTTTGCCCAAATCTAAGCCTAAAGTGATTTATATCCAGCCTCTCTGCTCCTTATGTCTTCTTCCCACATCAGTATCCGACTTGTGCATATGTTCACACATGTGCAGCATCACAACTTAATGGCACTTATTTTTGTAAGTTATAACCAATAGATCCAAATCAAGGGTTCTTAACCTTTTCTGCACCATGGACCCCTTTGCCAGTTAGGTGAAAACCATGAACCCCTTACTAAATCCACACTATACTGTATATTATTTAAATATGCCCCACTAACCCTCTCCCACCTAGGTCTTTACGTTCAGCCACATCTCATCCTATATTTATAGAATATTTTTACCACATTTTCATTATGAAAATTTTCAAACCAAAATATTGAAAGAATAATGCAATGAGCATATACCCACCACCCAACAACTTATATCCAACAGATAACATTTGTTACATTTGCTTTCTCTCGCTCGCTCACTTTCTCTATCTGTCAAACACCCATCTTGCACAGTCATTTGAAAAAATATTTCAGACATATATTACTCCTAAATTTTTCAAGATGTATATAGAACTGGGGCATTTTACATAACCATAATACTATTTCACACCAAAGTAAATTAATAATTCTTTAATCAACTGATATTGAATCAGTATATCTAATCTATCATTCTATCTAATTTACTCTTCTTGGTTGCATTCAGGTTAAGAATTTTGGCAAGAATAATTCATAGGTGGTTCTGAGCACCTTATATTTTGTCACAACAGGAGGCATAAAATGTCATATTTTACTCTCTGAGTCATAATAAATGTGATAACTTTTCTGGTGGTTACCACTAGTTCTTTCCATTATAAAGGTCTGATTCCCTTTGAAATTAGTGACTAAACTGTGGGGTGAATGAACTGTCATCATTCATTTCCCCAATGATCTTTCACATGAGGGTTTATCATTTTTTAAATATGTTTCTATTACAGAAGTTATAAACTTACAAAACAATCATGCACATTTGTAGAATTACCATAGAACAACCCTTCACCAACACACCACACCATTGTGAAACATTTGTTACAGATTTTGAGATAATATTACCAGACTATTACCACTAACTGTGGTCCATAGCGAACATTTGACTTTTTTTCCATATACCCCTATTTTTAATGCAGTACATCTTTGGCATTGATGCAAGAATATTACAGTATTGCTGTTAATTATATAGTCCATAGGTTGAATTAATTGTATTTTTCCCACGCTTCTCCACATTCCCATCACCCTGCAATAGTGATGTGCATCCATTCTAGTTCACAAGAGGACATTCTTGCATTTATACAATTAACCATATTTCTCATCCACCACTAGGTTCACTGTGTTATTCAGTCCCTAAATTATTCACTAGCTTTCTTTCAATTGACATTTACATCTCTAGACTACCATTTACAGCCACAATCCCATTTATGAACCAGCTGCTACTCACTATAATGTGTTACCATCAACTCTATCCATTTCCACACCTTTATAGTCAAGTTCTTTAAAACTTCTACATACATTAAGCATCAGTATTCCTTCATAGCCCTCCTCTTATCTCCTAATAAGCTATACTCTAGGTTTTAACTCCATACATTTATTCTTCATATTTAGTTCATATTAGTGAACCATGCAATATTTGTCCTTCATAAATCATATTGGCTTTATAAAATGAGTTTGTAGCATTCTTTCTTGTTAATTTTTTTTAGAAGAGCTTAAGTAAGATTGGTATTAAATCTTCTTTGAGTGCTTGGTAGAACTCACCTGTGAAACCATCAGGTCCTGGGCTTTTCATTTTGGTTTTGTTAATTCTATTTTTTTTTCTCAATATCATTTGTTTCTTCTCTGATCTTTGTTATTTTATTCCTTCTACTTTCTTTGGGAATAGTTTGATGTTCTTTTTCTAGTTCCTCCAGCTGTGTAGTTAGGTCATTGATTTTAGCTCTTTCTTCTTTTTTAATGTAAGCATTGAGAGCTATAAACTTCCCTCTCAGCACTGCCTTCGCAGCATCCCATAGGTTCTGATATGTCATGTTCTCATTTTCATTCATCTCGAGATATTTATTGATTTCTCTCACAATTTCTCCCTTGACCCATTGGTTATTTAAGAGTATGTTGTTTAATCTCCATATACTTGTGAATTTTCCCTTTTTCCATCATTTGTTGATTTCCAACATTATTCCATTATGATCAGAAAAAGCACTTTGTGTAATTTTGATCTCTCCTAATTTCTTGAGATCTGCTCTGTGACCCAACATATGGTCTATCCTGTAGAAAGATCCATCAGCACTTGAGAAGAATGTATATCCTGCTCTTTTGGGGTACAGTGTTCTGTGTATGTCTATTAGGTTTAGTCCATTTATTATATTATTCAAGCTCCCTGTTTTTTTATTGATTCTCCGCCTAGATGTTCTATCTAATGCAGAGAGTGGTGTATTGAAGTATCCAACTATTGTTGTAGCAGCATTTATTTTTCCCTTCAGTTTTGCCAGTGTTTGCCTCATGTATCTTGGGGCATCCTGGTTATGTGTATATACATTTCCGATTGTTATTTTTTCCTTGTGAATTGCTCCTTTTATTAATATATAATGTCCTTCCTTGTCTGTGATAACAGTTTTGCTTTTAAAGTCTATTTCATCCAATACAAGTATAGCTACTCCAGGTTTTTTTTTTCTCTTTTTGGTTATTGCATGCATGGAATATCTTTTTCCAGCTGTTCACTTTCAATCTATTGGTATCCTTGGGTCTAAGGTGAGTCTCTTTTAGACAGCATATAGATGCCTCATATTTTCTTATCCATTCTGCTAGTCTGTGTCTTTTGATTGGGGAGTTTAATCCATTAACATTCAATGTTATTATTGTAAAGGCAGTTCTTATTTCACCCATTTTGACCTTTGGGTTTTATTTGTCATATTTTCTTTTCACCACTTTTTTATGCTTTTAGTTACTTTTACTGATAAAGTCTTTATTTCTAGACTCTCTTCTAAGCCTCTATCTCCTGTCTTTTCTTTTCAGTATTTATTATTTCCTGCAAAGCCAGTCTCTTGGTTACAGAGTGATTCAGTTTCTGTTTATCTGTGAATATTCTAAACTTGCCCTCATTTTTTGAAAGATAATCTTGCTGGATATAAGATTCTTGACTGTCAGTTTTCTCTTGCAGTAGCTTAAATATATCATAACACTGCCTTCTTGCTTCCATGTTTTCTGATGAGAAATTGGCACTTATCTTATTGGGTATGCCATATGGGTTATACATTGCTTTTCTCTTGCTCCTTTCAGAATTCTCTGTCTTTGGCATTTGACATTCTGATTAGTATCTGTCTCAGAGTTGGTCTATTCAGATTTTCAGATGGCAGTATGTTGTACTTCTCAGGCATGGATATCAATGTCCTTTAATAGGGTTGGAAAGTTTTCTAGCATTATTTCTTCAAATATTCATTCCACCCCTTTTCCCTTCTCTTCTCCTTCTGGGACATCCATGACACATATGTTTGCATGTCTCTTGCCATCATTTAATTCACTGATACCCTGTTCAATTTTTTCCATTCTTTTCTTCATCTGTTCTTTTTCATGTTCACTTTTGGAGGCCATGTCTTCAAGCTCACCAATCTTTCTTCTGTCTGCTCAATCTGCTGTTATATGCATCCAGTGTATTTTTAATTTCATTTATTGCACCTTTCATTCCCATAAGAGCTGCTGTTTTTCTATGTATGCTTTCAAATTCTTCTTTGTGCTCACTTAATGTCTTCTTAATATCCTTAATCTCTTTAGTCATCTCATTGAATTTATTAAGGAGATTTGTTTGAACATCTATGATTAGTTGCCTCAACTCCTTTATGTCGTCTGGAGGCTTATCTTATTCATTTGACTGGGCCATATCTTCCTGTTTCTTGGTATGGATTGTAATTTTTTGTTGATATCTTGGCATCTGGCTTACTAGATGTATTTATTTTGGGTGCAGTTTCTCTTTTAGTTTTGGGCTTTCTTGCACTTTCTCCCTTGCTGGTCATGTAGTAGGATCCGAGTATGTAGTTGATATTGTAAGCCATAGAGGTTGAAGCTGCCCGTGTTGCTCCAAGGACCAATGAAGCTTCTCCCACCTTTCTTCTTTGTCACGGGTAGGGACAGAACCACAGCCATGTGTGAAAATCCAAGTTGTGCAGGTCAAGACTGTCTGTAGTTGCCCAGAGAGACTGATGAAGCTTCAAGTCCCTTCTTCCCCTGCCTGGGTTGGGGATGGAGCTGCATGTGTGTGCAACAATTTATGCTGTGCATGTCCAGAATAACCACAGTTGCCCAGATACACTGATGTAGCACTGCCCCCCTTCTCCCCTGCCAGGGGCATGGATAGACTGTCTAAAGTTTTCAACAGTCTAATCCAGGTGGGCTGAATGCACTTGCAGTTTCCCTGAGTGGTTGAGGAAGTACTTTCCCTTCGCCCCTTCAGTGGGTGGGGATGGAACCACAGGCACTCAACATTTCAGTCCCTGTAGGCTGAAAGTGCCTGTCATTGCCCGAAAAGCTGAGGAAACACAGCTTCCCTCCTATCCTACTGGAGAGTGGATGTAGCTACAGGTATCTGACTATTCAGTCTGTGTGGGCCAAAAACACCTACAGTTCCCTAGAGAGGCTGGGGACTCACAGCCCCCTTCTTGTCCTGTTGGGGGTGGGGGGTGGAGCCACTGGTGCCCAACCATCAACATCATGCAGGCCAGAAGTACCTGCAGTTGCTCAAATAGACTGAGGAAACACCAGCCTCCTCCTATCCTATGGGGGGCAGTGCATGGGTGGAGATGGAATAAAGGCACTCAGTAAACCAGTTTGTGCAGACTAAAAGCACCTGAAGTTGCCTAGAGAGGCCAAGGAAACACAGCTCCTCTCCTATCCTATTGGGGTGCAGGGTTGGAGGCCCAGGTGTTTGACTATTCAGTCTGTGCCAACCAAAAGCTCCTGCAGTAACCCAAAGAGGCTGGTACAGATACTGCCAGCTTCCTCCCTGCTGGAGGTGGGGCTGAGCCTAGCAAGGGCTGCAGTCAGATCTGGGTGGAAAGAAGGTGGTCCCTACAGTTGCTCAACTTCCCCTCATGCCACTGGTGGAGTTAAAATGGCGGCCACCAGCCTCTGACTTGGACAGGTTCAAACTTTAGCTGTTCTTACGATTATACTTTAGTCAGCCAAATTTACTAATCAGTAGCTGAAGTCAGTGGCCATCCATCCCTTCCTCCCCCATTTTTTGGTAATGGAGCTTCCAATTCCAGGCACAAAATAGCTCCCAAGGCAGCTTGTTCCACCAATAAAGGATGGGCACCAGGCTCTATGGCGTGGAATGCTCTACTCATGCAAGTTCACTGCAGATGGGCAGTCTCCTCCTTCCATTCTTTCAAAGTTGTTTTTCAGGATGCTCTTTTGGTCTCCTGGGATCCCCAAACCAGTGCTTTAGATAGCTCTGGATGATTACTAACTGCCCTGTAGGACAAACTGACCCTTGGAGCTCCATACTCTCCCTTCAGGGTTTATCATTTTTTTTATAATCCTTGATGTGAACAATTGTTTCACTGGAGTTGCAAAATTATGATTTTTATAATTCTATCATTCTTTCTACACTTATAGGCTAACAATCTTCTATAAAGAGCTTTCATAATAAACTTGGCATATATACAACAGCTTCTCATAAAAAGTCAGGAAAATGCTTCATTATTTTACTTTATCAACCTTTAGAATAAAAAGTTGGTATATTTATTACTTCTGATAGTGGCAAATAGATCTCTCCTCCCCCTAAAAGAACCACTGTGGCTTTGTGGATTTTTATTTATTGTTTTATAATCAATTATAGTGTATAGTGCCAGCAAAATATGTACACAGATACATACATACATACATACATATATACATATATACCTATATATAAATGTGTAACATTAATTTCATTTAGGTATTTATAATTTCCAATTAAAATTTAATATTATACATTTTTATTTTTATTTTATACTTGTATTTCTTTTCTTTGATGATCTTGGTTTCTATAATGTTTACTCATTCATTTTATCCTATCATATAAAATAGTTTCCAAGCCATAATACCAACATTGCTAATAACAATAAAACTATTGAGTGAAATTTATGATTTATTTGAGGATTTTTGTGCTCAAGATATATTTTAAATATTATATTCTATAAAGTATAATCAGGATACTGTGTTCAAAAGTCACTTAAAAATGATTATCTTCTCTCTGAGTTTTATTATTAATTTAAAATGAAGTTAGGTTTGTTTTCATTTATTCTCAATTTTAGGGCTTGTCTTTTCCCCCTCTTTTTAAATTTGTTAATGTATAGGATATTTGTATAGTTCAAAAGTCACACTTATATAAAAAGGTGTATTCACAGAATTCTTGTTTCCATCTATGCCCTGTGCCATTTCTATCCTTCATCTACTATGTTATCATTTTTAATAGTTTTTGTAATACACATGTACACACACATACATATCCAGTTTTGTATAATGGTTTTTCCACTTAACAATATGTCCTGAACTTTATTCTATACCAATGCATAGAGATAGTCCTCATTTTCTTTAAGGTCTGCATACTACTTCATTGTGTATATATGTATTCCACCAACCATATCGATGGATATCGGAATTGTTTCCAGGCCTTTACTGTTACAATAAGTAGCAGTAATTAACTTTGAGCATATGTTGTTTTGTATTTATGGACTTATGTCTCTTTGGGCCAATTTTCTGGAAGCAAGGGTCCTAGGTCAAAGGAAAATGTGTACGTAATTTTCTTAGGTAATTCTAAATTTCCTTTCATTGGCTTTGTACCATTTCACACCCCTGTCAGCAATACCTCACAGAATTGTTTTAAATGTTTGGATTTGTGCCAATATGATAGGTAAGAAATATCTCAGTGTAGTTTTTACTAGCATTTTTCTTATTATCAGTGAGGTTAAGCCTCTCTTCACGTGCTCAAGGGCAATTTACCTCTTTTTATCAACTGTTTTTGTCTTTTGCCCATTTTTCTATTGGGGTTTTGAACTTTTCCTTCACTATTTTAAGATATTTTTATAAATTAGTGGGCAAGTAGTTCTTAACTGAGGATGATATTGTCTGCCCCTTGTCTCCTAGAGACATTTGGCAATGTCTGGAAACGTTTTTCGTTGTCATACCTGGAGAGACTAGTATCTTCAGGGTAGAGGCCATGATGCTGCTAAATATCCTATATTGCACAGGATAATCCCACAACAAAGAATCATCTAGCCTCAAATATCAGTGGTGCTGAGGTTAAGAAACACTCAAATTTGTGATGTAAATTGCAAACATTTTTCCTACTTTATCCTCTGACTTTGCTTCTTATAGATTTTTTTTTAATTATGTTTAGTTTGATTTTTCAATCTTTTTTGTTATTGCTTCTGTATTTTGAGTCATAGTTATAAAGACTTTCCCCACTCTCAGGTTATAATAGAATTCACCCTATTTTCTTCGAGAATTTGTGTGGTTTTAATTTTACATTTATATATCAGATCTATTTGGAATTTGTCTTGAGGTAATATATGAAGTAGGATTCAATTTTTACTTTTTCCAAATGGCTCTTAAGCTGCTCTATACCATTTCTTATAAAGGTCATCTTTATTCTCAGTGGTCGATATGCCAACTTTATCATATACCCAATTTCCATTTATACTTGGGTCTATTTCTGGACTTTCTATTTATCTTATTGTCTTTTTGACTATTCATGGGACAAAACCACACTGTTTTAATTATTGAAGTCTTACAACAGGGGCAATGTGAAGCAGAGGAATGGTTCCTAGGTGATGAGAGGGAGAGCCAAACAGGGGGTAGTGAGGCATCCTAGAGACTAGCAAAAACAAGAAGCCACGAACATCCCTAGGCTGAAAGACAGAAGGAGATAGTTATTTTATCAGGGACTAATGGTCCAAAAGAAAAAAAAAAAAAAAAAAAAAAAAGGAACAATAAAGAAGAAACAGTCACTAATGATGATCCTTCTCAAAGCAGAAAGAGAGGGAGAGTAATATCCCTGACTTCCTTGTACCCTTGAATCCCTAAGTGCTTCCCATTGGCTGTTCAAGCCCAACCAGAAACCAGCTTATATGAAACCCTGGGGAAACAAAGACTGCAGAAATAGGTTGCAGAATGAGTTGCTATGTTGTGTATCATGGGTACAGACTCAGGCACCTGATATTTACAGCAGATGACCACTTTATTATTCACACAGCACAAAGGGTCCAAAAGAGAGGGAGTAAGGCACCATAGTGGCCCGCCCCCCATGGAGACCAACTACTCAGATCATGGTCTGCAGGTGCCATACCACACATCAGGCAGTCCTCAGGGGATGACTATGCTTCTCTCCTCCAAGGCCTTTCAAGACAATTGCTCTGTGTTTTAGATTCCCAGGTGCTAAAACCAATACCATACAATGGATTGGCTTAACACCAGGAATTTAGTGGCTCACAGTTTCAGAGCCTAGAAGGCTTGCTTCCTCCTGGGTCGGTACCATCTAGCTGGCCAGCAATCTTTGAGGTTCCTTGACTTTTCTGCCATACAGCAATGTACGTGGCAGTATCTTCTCCCTTCTCTCCTGGGTTCTGTTGATTTCCAGCTTCTGGTTGTACCCTATGGCTTTTTTTCCATATCCAATTTCCTGTGCATATAAAGACTTCAGCCATATTGGATTAGGGCCCACCCTCATTCAGTTTCTATTTACAAATGGATTTACAACCACCAGACCAGGGATTGGGACCAGAACATGCCTTTTATTGGGGACAGGATTCAATTCCCAACACTCAGCAATGCCAGTGGGTTTGGCATTGCAGTTGGCAACCGGCAGTTGATGTGGTGATGTTGCACTCTCTGAGTCTGGTTCTAAGCCATGCTGAATGAAAGATGGGCATACCGCATACATGAATGGGAACTCTCTCTTCACTTTTCCCACAGTCCTCTTGTCTGTCTTCCCTACTGGTGCTAGTCAGTGGATGGCAGGAGTGCAGTCAATATATAAAAATATCGCATACTTAAGAATGCAGTGATTTGGCCTAAATAGTTTAAAAGAAGATATATGTATTAGTTTACTGGGTGCTAAAACAAATACTGTACAATGGGTTGGCTTAAACAATGGGAATTTATTGGCTCACAGTTTTGAGGCTAGAAGAAGTCTAAAATTGAGGCATCAGCAAGGCAGTGATTTCTTTCCGAAGACTATGGCATTCTGGGGTTGGCTGCCAGCGATCCTTGAGTCCTTAGCATTTCTGTCCATTGAATTCCAGATTATCTTCTGGCTTTCCCTCTCCATGTCTGAATTCTATTCTGCCTATCAATGACTCCAGAAATCCAGATTAAAGTCCAACCTGATTCAGCTAGCCACACCTTAACTAAAAGTAAAATCTTCAAAAGGTCCTATTTCCAATTGCACTTTAGTTTGCTTTTGGCTGCTGGAAGCAATGTGCCAGAAATGTGTTGGCTTTTATAATGGAAATTTATTAGGTTAAACACTTACAGAGGCTGTGAAAATGTCCAAATCAAGGCATCATCAGAGATGCTGTCTCACCAAAGGTCAGCTGTTGGCGATCCTGGACTCCTTCCATGTGACAAGGTGCTTAAAAGCATCTGCTTCTCTTCTGGATCTTATAGCCTCAGCTTCTGGCTGCTCCATCTGTGGCTTCCCCTTTCCCAGGTTACCCTGTGATATCCTGGGTTTCTTCTCTACATCTCTGGCCCTTTATCTCTGTGTGCCACTGTTTTCAGTCCTCTGTTCATAAAGGACTCCAGCGAGGGGACCAAGGCCCATCCTGGGTCACACCTCACTGAAGTAATGCAATCAAAGTCTTCCCAACTGAATCCAATCGAATCAAAGGATCCCACACCCACAGGAAAGGATTAGCTTCAGGAACGTGATCTTTTCTGGGATCCACAGAAAGCTTCAAACTGTTACAAATGGGTTCATACCCATGGGAATTGGTTAAGATTAAGAACATGTTTTTCTCGGGTACATAATTCAACCTACCACAACATGGTTGGAAGGCCTGTAGAGTTTATGCTATAAAATTTCAATTAGTAAATTTAACATGACCAGAAAACTAATTGTCATCCACATTTTCCTGAATGCCTTTGGTATGTCTTGTATAATGCTTATCACCAGTGAAGGACCATTGAGAGAACCAATGAAGTCAGAATTCACCTGTGGTATGACAGATGATACATTGTTATTAATAATGATGTAACAAACAGCATTAGGGAACTGCAGATGCAAAAAGGTCTGTGTCATTTAAATATATATAAGTTCCAAAGAGCTGTGGCATTGTGAGCAATAAAAGCATTGTTACCTTTTTCTCATGGTTGGAGATATGAAATTATCTGTGAATGGTATATTGGCAATAAAGAACATGAAGATATGGTTCCTGGATCTGAACAAGAAGAGATAGTGACCAGACACTACAGAAAAATCTTCCTGTGTTATTGGTATATATACCTTCTCTCTGTCTATTATTCTGAATCTTCATTGATAAATCATTATACCTTACATGGATCCATGCACTTTGTAAAGCATTTTTAATCAAACTCTTTATACAGAAATGAGTCCTGCAAAAAAAAAAAAATGTTTCTCCAGGGACTCACACACCTTAGGAGTGGTCCTGGTTGGATCATCTTCTTTGAGGGTAGAATGCATGTTGATCCCTTGTGTTTAACTGCTGTAGGGCACTCTGCCTCACTTTCTTCTCACT
>PVKH010008213.1:0-19637 GCA_004027955.1 Chaetophractus vellerosus | reverse complement strand
AAAATAAAAAATAAATCTTTAAAAAAAAAAAAAGAAAATTAAAACACAATCTTCTTTTAAGACATTTGTTTAAAAAGCTATTTCAGCAGAGTTTCAATTGTTTTAGAATAACTTTGCTTTCTAATAACTTGTATAGACTATAAATTCAAATATTTAAGTTGGTATATTCATCCTGTCGTCATTTTGTGTTATATAACACCACCAATAAGCATTTCAAAAGCATTTACCCCAAAGGTTAGGCCTCTATCTTAATGCATTACACTGTTTCACCTTATTCAAGTGGCAATGTACAATATAAATATTTGGTGGGGGACTGAGAAGCGAGCACATAAGTTACATTCAGAAAAAAATATTGCATACTCAAAGACACCCTGAAAAATTATAAAATCCTCCTCCACATTATTTCTCAGATTTGTTGCTTTATTTCTCCATTTCTCAAGCTCTAATTTTGGACTGCTATATTCTGGGATTTCTTTCTTACTTTCAGGGTCTCTTCTCTTCACTTCAAATTACAAACAGCAATTAGAATAGCAATCTTGAAACATTTCCAGCATGCCACCATTCTTACCAAAGAACATCTAGCGATAACACACTGTCTATGGAAATTTCTAAGTTGTTAAAAAATGCTAATATGTAAACACACATACATACATACATATGCATGTATATAGTACACTACAGAACTATCAAATAAAAAAATACTTCCTTAACAGCGAAAGATGTAAAAGTAATAACAACAGTCTTCAGATAATCATCTACCTGCTACAAAGCAAGCATAACTACATATTAGGATATTTTCAGAATCTCCTAAGGTTATCTATAAAAGAAGCAGAAGTTTTAAATTAATATAGCATTTTGACAAACTCCCTTTCTACATTTAAATGTTAAGTTATAAAAACATATATGCAAGAATATAATAAAAATTCAGATAAAAGAAACAAGTGGCAGTAAAAATATCTGTCCAATAATCTGTTCTCAAGAATAATAATGATAAATAGCAATCTAAATGAAATATTGAACAGCTTTGAGGTTCTCTCAATTAGCATTAGATTCAACTAGAAACCAAGCTACTAAGAAGTCAAAATGCTAAAGTCAGTTTTATTTAACTGCTTCAAAGTGTGCCATCCCCCCAAAACAAAACAAAACAACAAAATCCTCAATTTTGATTCACAAAACAGTAAAAATATTTATTTTCTCCATGTATTATTTTTCACTCTTCCAAAATGGAGAAAAAAATTTTTTACAAAACACCATGATATTGCAGAGAACTTAAGTCTTCGTATTTTAATGATAAATATACATATAAAGCTAAAGGGCAATTTAAAAGTCAACCTTGATGTGAACATTGGCAGGGAAGACAGGGAGAGTAAAAAGACCTTTAATAAATCAATATTCCTATTTCACCTAAGTAGTACATAATCCCTAAAAATATATATTCAAATTGTTAATACAGTATTGATTTTATTTCAATGTTTTCGTAATACTTCATATTTAAACTGCTGACAACTTATTTTCTTTAACATACTGGTAAAACTTCACATAGCTTGATATAAATCTAGAGAGAATAACAAATGAAAAATTAAACCCTCTATTCTGCAATCTTGGGCAATTCACTTATTTTCCTCAGTATGATAAAGTGCAAATTGCCTTAGAGTTTTATTATAAGGGAAAGCTCTAGTTGATTTAATTAAGATCTTTAATCAAAGAAACATGCATGCATAAATAACAAAATCACACAAAATTTTTCCATGAAAGTTGCTTTGTCTCCTTTTTATTATTAAAAAACACTGTCGTTTTTTAAACAAATCAGTATTTCAGCAACACTCTGGTATTTGTATAAAAAGTTTATTACTGAAACACTTAAGAACTATGAAGGCAAATCATTGAATCAAGGCAACAAAGTCTTTTTTTAAAAACAAGGAGATACATGCAATAAGTGTAATACCATAATCATATATTCACAAAATAAGGGAAGAACAATCCAAATTCAACAGCAAAATGAAAAAATAGCGATGTTTTTATGCAATTGAATAGTATGCATAATACTGGCAATGTTCTATTCTTAAATTGGAAATTAAGTATATTAGAAGCAATTTTATTATTCTTTAGGTATAAATATATATTCTATACCCGATTCATAGCTATTTCATAAAAATACACTAAAATATGATGACTGTGCTAACTCCACCTTACCTAATTTAATAAAAAATTATACATGAATATAATCTTAGAATAAAATAGTACTAGAGGCTTATGACAAGTCATTCCTCTCTACTCACAATTCTACCTCAACAAGCTACCCCACTCCCATTCTCTAATAGAGATGCACCGTCCTTTTAAGATAAATCAGTATTTAGTTTCTCTGTAACATTTCCTTTCTTGTACAACTTGAAAGGAAGGAAGGAAGGAAGGACTGAAGGAAGGCAGGGATGGAGGGAGGGTGGGAAAAAGAAAGAAAGAGAAAGAAAGAAAATCTTTTTTCAGATATTCAATTCATTAAACATTTTTCTTAAAACATCTTTCCCTTATTCCTCCAAGTTACTGCTCATATATAATTGCTCCACACTGCACAGTGGTCCTCCTGTCTTCCTTTAGCCATCATCTTTGGTATCCCTTCAAATTTTTCTTGCATTACATGCTCTGATTCATAGATCCCATGCTTTGGAGCAGCATATCCCAAGTAATTTTCCAAGAACAGGTTCAAGGCTGGTGCATGTTTTTAAACACACATATCTGAAAATGCTTATTCTATCCTCAAACTTGAAAAACTGTATAAAATTCTAGCTTAACATAATTTTTCTTTGGAATTTACAGTATTCCTTCACATTATTCTATTTTTTGGTATGACTACTAACAAGTATGATGCCAAGGGGCAAGAAAAAACTTTCTGGGGTAATGGTGATGTTTAAGAAATGTATGTATTTGTTACAAGTGAAATGAATGTACACAAAACTTGTGCATTTCATTGTATGCAAATTTTATATGAAATGAAGAACAAGTATAGCACATATTGAATACTAGGTGATTAAATACATGCTAAAGTATTATGTGTGCAGTGTACAGATACCTGCAATTTCCTTTAAATGAATAAAAAAAATAAGATACATGAGTGAATAGATGGTTACACATAAGATAAAGCAAATATAGTAAAATGGTAGCAATTAGGTGGCAGACATGGGCTACACTGTAAAATTACTTCAAGACTGTTATATGATTTAAATTTTTCATAATAAAATATACTGGTATTCTACTACATACATATTGTGATTCTAGCAATGGAAGAAATTACAACATTGATGTGGAGCCTGTGGCCACTGGAGGCTCTGGGGGCAGGAAGAGGGAAAAAAATTGTAATACGGGGGCGTTTTCGGGACTTGGGAATTGCCCCGAGTGACATTGCAATGACAGATATAGGCCATTTTATATCATCACATAACATGCAGAACTGTGTGGGAGAAAGTATAGACGACAATGTGAACTATGGTCCATGCTGAATGGCAAAGCCCCAGGACACGTTTATCAACTGGAATGAATGTGCCAAACTAATGAAGGATGTTTATGTGAGAGGGTGTGGGAGGTGGGGGGAGTGGAGCATACAGAAATCCCTATTTTTTGTGTGTAAAATTTATGTAATCTAAGTGACTTTTAAAAAATAAATTTTTTTTAAAGTTGTGGAGAAAAATTGTGATGCTAATCTGATTTCTAGTTTTTAATATGGGACTTCTTTTTCCAGCATCTCTTATTTTTATTTAAATTTATACTCACATATAGAATTTCTACCCAAGTTTCTTCCCTCTAGATATTTCAATATAATATGGGGCCTTTTTTATGCCCCTTCTCAAAACGTTAAGACAATTTTTGTATAAGCCCCAAAAATAAGAGATTTCACAAATGCACCTGGGTAGAGATCTTTTTTCATTACATGTGCTGTGCATCCAGTTACTCTAGACACTTGGATCCTTTAATCAAAGCAAATTGTCCTTGAGTAGGCATACTATTTGTTTAATAATTTCCTCACCTTCATTGTCTCTGTTCTTTTGTTCTGGAATTCCTGTTATTCAGGATTTGGGTCTCCAATTAAAAAACAACAACTTTACTCTCCCATTTTCCATGTCTTTTACATTTCCATTCTTCTTTGAGTTTCTGAACTGATATTTATTTTATTTTTCGTTTCTGCTACTTTAAAAAAATTCCACGAGCTTCTTCTTAATCGCTGGATATTTAGAGATTATTTTAACTTCCTGCTTTTTCTATAGATGCATGGTTAAATACACATTGCGAGTTTTTAATATTTTTAAAGTTGTTTTGTTTAGAGGCTGTGGGGGATGTGCCTTTGTCTAATCCATACAATATATCTGCTGTGAGCACCTTTTCATTTGTTTTGGTTTCTGTCCTTCATAAAAGGTACTTTTCTTAAGTTACTGAGCTTAAGGGGTACAAGGTGGGTTTTTTTGTTTTTGTTTTTGTTTTAGGAAATAAATTTTTTTTTAATTCACTGTGGTGTTGGGTGCACAAATCAGTGAATATACTAAAATCCAACAGATTGTAAACTTAAATGGGTAATAGGTGAATTATATCTCAATAAAACTGTTTAAAAAAAAAGACTATCAGCATCTGGTTAAAGAGCTGCTTCAAGGTACTAAATGTATAAACCACAGTATATGCCATATAATTTCTAGATATTAACTATTTATTATCTTGTTTGTATATTTTCTTTTCAGTTTTACTTACTAATAAAAGTAATCTAAACTATGCAAAATCAAAGCCAAAACCCTCAAATTGGAAAGAGTGATTACTTAAAGGTTAACTCCTTAAGAACACTTTCCAATTAAGTTATCTGATACTTACTTTTCCAATTCTAAAAGACTTATAAATTTAGGCTTGAATTAGGAGTCAAGTTTCACACTGATAAGCAAGTTTCACACTGATGAGCAACAGTCAGTAATGCTGGTGAAAAAGTGGCATTCCTGCATGGTGTGTGTGATTACTATGCCTGGTAAGGAAATGTGATTTGTTTAAATGCCTTCTGGAATAGGGGAAAGCATAATCCTTACTAATCATCAGCAAGTTACTTAATCCTTCTGAGACCAAGTATCCCCATCTATTAATTGGAGAAGACAGTATGTCACACTTAAGAGATTTTTGTAAAAGGTAAATGGCAATCATGTATCAAAGACATTGTAGGGACATAATAGCTGTGTGGCTGTTATTATTTAGAGAGCCATGCCCCCAAAGAATACAGGAACACAAATTTCACAGAACAAAAGGACAATCTCTATGGTTCACAAATAACTGCATCATTCAACTATTTGTCGTATTTATAAATCTCATTCTAAATTTCCCTTTTATAAAGAAAATCATACTACACTATTTAAAATATTTTTCAAAATACGAACAATCCCATGCATGGGATTATTACATAAAACTAAGATTTTAGGATTTAGCTGCATATTATTTCAACATATCAACAAAAAGGAACCATTTTTATTCTAGATTTTAATTTAATAACAAATCAGAAGATTTCTATGCAAATCTTAAAAAAATCACTACTGGCAGATATTTTAAGATGGAAGAGAAATTAATCTCTCAGTAAGCAAAAGTAATTTTTAACTCATTAGGGCCTTTAATGAAAAATGGCTACAGTTTAAATCATGCAAAGAGAAAATCTATTGTGGAAAAAGGACAATTAAGAACATATTCAGCAGAGCTTCAGTATTTCTTGATATTGAATATCATTATATATCAGATACAGGATTAGATAAACTAAGTGCAATTGTATGCATTCAGTGCTTTCAAAAAAGTTCACCATTTCATAAACATAAATTAAGCAATACAATATCCTTGTAAGGTGGGTAAATCTAGTCAGCTGCCAAGTTCCATTGATCCTATTTCCACATCTTACAATCACATCTTTTTCTTCCTTTTCAATGTCACAGGGCAAATGCATGCCCTTTTTCTTTCATAACTAGGTGACAGAAATAACATAATGGTACCCCTTTATCTCCATCTCTCCTACTCAACAAGAGAACAATACTATCATACTACTCCCATGTTGTTTCTCCTCACTCTTATCACTCCTTGCCTACAAGATCTTCAGAGATTTTCTACTGCATACAGAATAAAATTCTAAATATTTAGCCAGAAATGAGACTTGAAATAATCTGTCCCTCATCTAAACCTCCACATTTATTTTCTGACATTATTCTTGCAACATCTTGGATTTCAGACAAACTGAATTTAATAATCCCTATACAAATCCCGCAGTGTCCCCATGTAGACGACTTTCTTCCAGCTCTGAGCTGCCTAAATGTCCTTCTTCATTTCTTCATGTCAAATCCTAATTCTATTACCTGTGTCACCTTAAGGAAGCTATATAAACTCTATCTCAGGTTATCATCTGTACACTCGGTAATACCAACCTAAGAAACAGGAGTTTTTCTGAGGATTAAAAAGATAACATTGACACTGAACATTTGGGAAGGCCTTTCTCTTTAAAAGGCCTTCCAGACTCCCACAAGTAGATGTAATCTCCCACTTTTGAACTCATTACTGTACTGTATTTTCTCTCATGGCCTACTCCTCTTTCTATATTATATATAGCTTTACAGTTTTTCTTAAATAAACACTCACATCAAACCTTTTCTCCCTTAATTAACAGTTTGTAAACAATATTACTCAAAATTTGGTATGCCCTCCTTCCCTTGAAAATGGAAGTAAAAAAATATAGTGATACATTAAAAATCCAGACATTAATTTTGGCACTAAATTTATCACAAATTGAAGATAACTATGTGAGGGTTACCTGTTTCTCTAAGAAAAATGGAGCAGAAGCGCTGGTAGTATTGCCTACCCCACCCATCTCCCATAACACACATACTCTTCAGAGTCTTAGGAAGAAAGAAGGCAGTAAAAGGTAAGTCTACATTTTCTAGTATAAAAACATTATGTCAAAAGACTTTAAATTTTTTTTCTATAATTATGCAAATAACTATAGAAACAGATAAACACATGAGTTAAATGTTAATTCATTCACACATTAAATATTGAAGGCCTGACATATGCTAGATGGTAGGGAGAGATGTTAGAATCAGACAAATAGATAATTAAAACACACCATGATCAGTATAATAAAAGGTACTTAGGGAAGCATCAAATCCAGAGAAGAGTTGAGCATTTGGAAAAGTGAGTAGAGAATTCTTCAGAGCATGGTTTCTCAGCTTCAGCACTATTGACATATTGGGCTGGATAACTCAATATAGTGGTGGGGTTGTCCTATGCATTGTATAATGTTAAGTAGTATACCTGACCTCTATACACTAGAGGCCCAGTTGTGACAACCCAAATATGTTCAGATATTGCCAAATGTCCCCTGAGGGGGAAAATCACTCTGAGTTGAGAACCACTACTTTGGGAAATCACCTATTCTGACTTAACAATTACCTTTTAGCCCAGTAAAGAAGAATAACATTCTAGGAAAAGAGTCACAGGAAGACCAAGACACAGAAGCAAGAAACTAAAAGTCAGTCAGTCATTTGTGGACCTGGAAATATTTCCCTGGAACTCTTGAAGAAAAAAAGGCAAGAGGTTAAAAAGAGTTAGAAATTGGACTTCCTAAGTTTGTAAACTGTACGAAGGCAGAAATAATTATCTTCTGAATATAGCCTCCTTCCCCCACAAAAGAAGGTATGCAGGGAAAAGGGCATTTATGACATGTCCCTGCATTAAGCAAATGACAGACTGTAAAATTCCATTGACCTTAAAGACTTTTGCTTATTGGCACAGAATACTGGAATTAAAAAGGATACCTCTTCAGTGTTTTCGTTTGCTAGGCTGCTCAAAGCAGATACCGTGAAATTCACTGGCTTTAACGTAGAAATTTATTAGTGTACAAGCTTACAGTTGTGAGGCCATGAAAATGTACAAATCAGGGCATCATCAGGTGACGCTTTTTTCCCCAAAAACTGGATGCTGGTGATCCTGGAACCCCCTGACACATGGCAAGGCACATGATGGCATCTGCTGGTCTCTCCCTTCTCTTCCAGGTTTTGTTGCATTCAGCTTCTTGCTTCTGTGGCTTTCTCTTTTTGTTCAAATTTCATTCTCTTATAAAATGGCTACAGTAAAAGAATTAGAACCACTCTGTGCCATGCCTTAAGTGAAGTAATGGAATCAAAAGGCCCTACTTATAATAGGTTTATACCCACAGGAACGTGATTTTCTGGGGTACACACAGTTTCAAACCACTACAGCAAGTTCCTTTACTTTTTTGTCGCTCTGTGAACTAGTAATATATTTAAGTATACTTTTATTGAGATCCTTAGATATTTCACAAACTTGAAAAGCTGTGGGTTATTAATAAGCAGATCTGTACTGCCTTGAGTTAATGTGATACAAGGGTGGATAAAGTTAAAAAAAATTCTTTAATCTGTTGAGCAGGCTGCATTCAACAGAATAACATTAGGAATTGCACTGCCATCAAGTTCTCTGTAATATGTATATCCTAAAGGTCATATAATGACTACAGTTCATAAGTACTGAAAAAAACTACCTCAAAACTTAATATAATTTCATCCATCTATTTTATCGATCTCTACTAAACTTCAGTTTCATTAAAATGAGTGTTTTAAAAGTTACATAAAGATCTCAAATGATTAAGGCCCTTCCCAACAAAAAAGAAAAAAAAAAGGATTCCAAAACACTTTAAACCTCTGTATTTTAAAAATTACCAGAACTAAAACTAAATTCAACAGTTGGGTTAAGCACCTACAACATATATGACTGAAAGTTAATGTTCTTAAATCATTTGTATAAGGAACTTTTAGAAATCACAGAGAAAAAGACAAATATACAAACTGAAATAAAGGAAGAGATGTTTTGATTTTCTTAATCAAAGATGTAGAAAAAAGGGGAGAAATGACATATGCTGTAGTAGAAAGGGCTCTTAAAATATAGATGAAGAGGAAAGCAATGTGTAGCCTGAAAATACTTTTTATGAAATTAAATATTCCTAGAATCCATTTGACCTGAGATGTAATGTAACAACTCAGTCTTTGACAGTCATGTAAAGCATCTTCTGTAAAAATCTGAACAAATCTGAACTTTTCAAAGAGTAATTGCTAACTATATGATAGTTTTAGCATATAAATAAAATTGCTGATTATAAATATGACCAAAAAAAAGTTGAACAAATCAGTTTTACCAAAAATAGACACCAGAAAATAAAAACAGAAAATCATTTTTACTTTGGTCTAGAATATAAACAAAGTATACTCCACAAATGTATCTTAGGCCCTTAGTAATGATGCCTGGAAAGGATGGAACAAAAATGTAAGATTATGTGTCAATGCACTACTGACATTCCATTGTTTAAAACTAAATGTAAGTGAATTTCTTCGGCAGTTGGCTTTTGGGATTTAAATTTTCATGCCTTTTGCTTAGAAGTCTGGTAACTTTGGTTGCTATTTCCAAAATCTAGAATGTTGGCCTCTTCTTCCTCATCTATCAAAATCACACTTATCCTTGAAAATTCAGCTCAAATGCTTTTATCTCTTAGAAGCCTTTCCCCTGTTGGCATTAATCTTCCATTCCCACACCCAATGCACTTTGCATGTTCTTAAATTATAGTGCCTTATATTAGCCAACTGATTACATTCAGATCTTCCTCACCTGTAAATTCTCTGAAAGTCTAACATTTTATTACTACGGACAACAACTGGGTTCAGAACAATGCTACAGATGGCAAAAGATACTCTTTTTGAAAATGAATGGATAAAAGAATGTACCCCAAGTTTTAAGAAAGAATGGGAAAACTATTAATTTTTTATGATACTTAAAACAACCTACATTCTAAACAAATGAAACATAGAAGTAATTCTCTAAATTAGCAGGCTAACAACTCAACTCACTGAGGAAAAAGATCATGAAAGAAGAGTGCTAGGATATGAGTGGAAAGCCAGATGGAAGGCTCAAGCTACAAAGATGTCATCCTGTGTATGAGAAACAGTAAGCAACACAAAGGTGCAGTGTGAAATCTACTTCCTACTGGCTATCAACAGGATAGGTGGAAAACAGTGGGTGTCAGTGGAAGAGGAGAGGCTTAGCTCAACTTTCCAAATCCTTGAAGAGATAAGCAATGATTAGCCATATCCAGGATGCCTTCCATTTCTAAAACTGAGATAGCCAAGCACTTGGGAAGAGTCCCATCTCACTCAATTAGACATATTAAGATAACTTTTTAGCTTTTGGGAAATGGAAAACTCAGTGCCTGCCCAATTTGCAACATCCCTCTCCTTTATAATAGTTAAGTCTGTGGTTCAACTTTAAAATGTATGTTCAAAAAGCATGGTAATTGTACAAATGAAGATTCTGACCTAAACAGCCAACAGTAAAATGGACAAATAAGAGTTTGACAAATTGGGGAAGGACTAAAAACAAAGTCAAGTTTTATAATCATTGTATAGTAATTATTCATTTTCTACCTTCCCTATAAAATTTAATTCCTTAAGGGTAGGGACAGGGACATATAACCTGGCATATAAAATGTAATCAATAAATGTTTGCTGGATAAATGAATGGACAAATGAATGAACCAAAACACAAAACTATAGATTTATTTATTTTACTTTAAATGCCATACATTAAGCCAAGAAGGCACTCTTGTGGTTTTAATGTTATCTGACTATTCAGTTAAGTGAATATAAATATACTGCAGATCAGCAGTTCACAGGCTGGGGTTTAATGAGAGGTCCACGAACACCTTGACACTTTATTCATTAATCTGTATGAGTGTACATGCACTTATCTAGGAGAGGGTCGACAACTGTCATCATATTTTCATAAGGCTGCATGTATACTGCCAAAAGGTTTAAACTCACAAAGATGATTATCAATTAAAATTTTCCTTAAAAGTTAAATATTAAATATAACTTTTTATCATACTTCCCTCTCTTTAATGAGTGAGAAGTCTCCTTGTTTTTATGAAGTACCAATGAGTCATTAATTATCAGCACACTCTTGTTCAATCATTTTAATTCTGGATTTATGGGTTTACTGTTATAATTTTAAAAATTAAAAGGGAATAAGAATATAATTATATAATATACAACCAGTACTGCTCAAACAAAAAATTCAAAACATTACGCTCTATGACATTAATGCATAAATGACAGGCTATTCTAATCAGTGAAAATAATTAATATTACGATTAAACAGCCAAAAATAATACTCCAGGGTTAGCTAGAATGATTTTACAGAAAAGGTAAGGAAAAATTCCTATGACCCTATATCTTATAATCTTATTCTAAGAACTAAAAGTAATTTAAACTGACAGGAACTCTCAGAAATCCGAAAGTCCAAAGTTTTGACTACTGCTCTAAGAAATTTTACTATAATGTTCAGAAAGTGGTTAAGATATAAGGTGTCCTTTTATAAGATAAAAAGCAGGAAGAGAAGAGTCTGTGTCCAGACACACTATAGCACCCAAAAAAGGTTAATGTTTAATCTAACTGTTTTCTTAAAAAGACGACTTGTAATGGGAGGCTGTAGCAGTTTGATATAATTGATGAATTCTAAAAAGAAATATTGGATTATGTTTGTAAACTGGTCTTTTCCTTTGGGCATATTAGAGTGTGCTGGAGTCAGAGGTTTTACTTTTACTTGATTAAATAATGATTAAGGCTTTGATTGGGCCACGTCAGTAGGACATTGAGTCCCCGCCCTTGGGGGTGGGGACTCACAGAGAAACTGCACTGCAGAGAAGGAAGTTTGGAGTCTTGAGCTGGAGCCCTGGGAAGTAAGCAAACAGAGGAGCTCGTCCTGAGGAAAGAGACAAGGCCCCAAGAAGAGAAACAAGTTATTCGCCTCTTAGTCTACAACTGGCCTTGTGGAGATAACAGAGCAGCTGAGCCAGGAAAGAGGCAAGCCCCGGGAAGAGAGGAACCCAGGAAGCATGAACCCTGGCAGACCTCTGCAGCATTCTTGCTCCAACACATGGCCATAGAGTGTGGTGAGGGAAGTAACTTATGCTTTATGGCCTGGCAACTGTAAACTTCTACCCCAAATAAATACCCTTTATAAAAACCATCCGATTTCTGGTATTTTGCATCAGCACTCTTTTGGCTGACTAATATAGAGACAGACTGGGGAAAACCCAATTCTGAACACAGAGCACTGCTGAGATAAGGCAGAGAGCCATAATGATGTGCCATATTATTTGGCCCAGGAAGTCTGAGAGCTGTGGTTTAAAAAAGTTTTAAAAGCTTGGAAAAGAATAAAAAGGAGTGGTTAATGGTAAATAATGAAGAGATGAATATTTTGCCTATTCTCTCCCTTCTCTGAATCCCATTAGCAGATTCAGCACAAGCAGGTTCCCTCTCCTCTTCCTACTTGTTTACAGGGTAAGCAGGCATTATGATAGTAACCAAGCAAACATGAACCATTTACTAATAACAGTGTGGAGATATTTATAGCCTGCATCTATTTATTTTATTTACCAAAAGCTCACAATAAGAGCACTGAATTAAAAAACAAATAAATAAAGAGCGCTGAGTAAATCTGTCTCAAGTTTAAAAATTAGTGGGTTATTTCTTAAAATCTGACACAAACCTAAAATTAAACTCTTATTACACATGTTATCTAAGAAAATGATGACTGATATAAAATTTCAAAAGACTTAAGAAGGAGGCAATGGCATCATATTGCTATATGAAAGCATCAATATTATATACTTTCAATGAGTTACTACCAAAATGAACTTTGATAATACCATGATCTTTGTATGTTTTCATAATCCTTGAGGAATTCTTTCTCAGGTTTCATGATAAATCTTATCACAACTGAAAAAGAATGTTAGTGTCCACAGCACTATATGTCCTTTTAACAAGAGGACAGTTAGACTTTGTAAGAGTAAAAGCTACGACTACCTCAAGAATGAATATAAAGCTTGAGAAACACAGCATTAGCTATCAGAAATAAGATGGCAGTATGCTACAGGACATATATGGTCAATATTATTCACAGTGAGAGGGAAGCCTTCAAGAAAAATTTTAGTCAAGGAGTAAGGATGCCAAATTGCACAAATTTGTCTCTATCATACTGAATTTAATGCTTCTAAATGAAACTTATTGAAAAATGCTAGCTACTGATAAGTAACAATAATTTTTTCCCATTTACTTGAATTTGAAATGCAGAAAGGTAATTTTCCTCCACATAACTAGTTATGTAAATCTAGATGCTATTTGGATTATAGCTCTGTATTTGTGAAATAATGTTGTTTTATGTGATATAAAAAAGGCACAGCTGTGGGTTATACCTGTACACGTATTCTAGTACTTCTTAGGTACTTTTCTGAGATAATATTAGTGAAATTGATCCTTTCTTGAAGGCAAAAGCCAGTGTTATTTGTCTGACTTTCTTTTGGTAATCACTCCTGTTGAAGGATGAATTCTATCAACAGAAATTGAAAGTGGTCAATGAAAGATTTGATGTAAGCATAAGCAGAGCTATTAGATGAAAGCAGAGCTATTAGATGAATAGTTTTAAAACTTTACTATCTTTCTAGTGATAAAAACATCTTGCTATATCTGGAAATAAATTTTACATTTTCAATGAATATGTTTGGATAAAATTGATAGCATTCATTTTAATTTAGTACTTCAGAAGAAACAGAGAAAGGTATCTCTGTAATAACAGATGGCTTCATTACTAGTCATAAATTTCTTACTTAGGGACTAGATCCAACTAAACATGTGATGGAAATATAAGATACAGATGACTATATAATCAATATTATCATTCCACATGGTTTTCATTTTTTATGCATGATTTAATACTATCAGAAGAAAACATGATTATGCTCCCTAATAACAACTTAAAATTGAGTTATCAGTATTTTAAAAACAGCTACTTTTTTGTTCTATATTACTATTATTTTTGTTAGTCTTGAAAACTATTTGCTGATCAATTTACTAAAAAGCTTTCAATGACATAAATATGCTATATACCAGGTGCAAACAAGTTTTTAAATTATATTTTCTACCAAGTAAATTGACATTATTAGCAGTAATGTAGCTTATTCCTAAATATCATAACAAATTCACCCCCAACTAGCTGGATGGAAAACTACACTATACTATTAAAGTTTGGTAGGCCAATTAAAGCCAGCCAGGTTACCCTTGTGATAGGAAGAGGATCATAGTGGTCATACTTTATGGCTAATTACCAGAATGGGCACATATAAGATTCAGGGAAAAAAAATCTAATGGTGAGAAGAAATTACTGGTGGAAGTGTGTGCGTGTGTGTTGATGTATAGGATGGGGTGAGGGAATGGTAGGTGTAACTGTTTGATGTAATTATGAATTCCAAAATCGATACTGAATCATGCTTGTAAACTGATCTGTTCATCTGGCCAGGATTAGGTTATGATTAGGGCATTAACTGGGTCACGTCAGTAGGGCTTTGAGTCCTGTCCCTCAGTGGGTATGGTCTCAATTATAAAAGGCAAGGCAAAATACAGAGGGAGCAGATTTGGAAGCAGTTCTGATGTTGGAGAGAACGCCCCAGGAGAAGAGAAATGAACCGTTGCCTGACAGTCTACAGCTCAGCTTGTGGGGGATGCACTAAGCCTGGAGAGAAACGCAGCCCTGGGAAGATAGGAACCCAAAAATCCTGAACCCTGGCAAACGTCGGTAGCTGTCTTGCTCCCACACATGGACTTTGGTGAGGGAAGAAACTTATGCTTTGTGGCCTGGTAACTGTAAGCTTATATCCCAAATAAATACCCTTTATAAAGACCAACCAATTATTGGTATATTTGCAAAGGCACTCCTTTGGCTGACTAATACAGTAGGCTTCTGGTGAAATGTAAAGTTGGAATAAAAATATCTGACAACCACAAATTTAATCAAAAATTTCTCTTCTTCAATTTTGTTTAATGTTTCCCCTTTTCCTTATACAAAAGGAATCATCAGGTTTTTCCAGAAAGCATCCCTTTGCAGTTTCCACACTTAGACACCAGCTGTTTCAAGCTTCTTATCTCCAGATTTAAGACTCTTCACATTGCCATTTTCACATAGACTGAGTCTTTAAATTATATATTAATATTCTGACCACAAGAAAAAGAGATTTTACCTCATCCACGCTACTAAAGAGTATACAGTTAGGTCATTCCATAGTTAAAAATTTTGCATATATGTTTATAAATAAAATGTTTTTAAAATATGAACTCAATTCTCATCTCTGTGTGCCCAGAATGAATCACAGCTCCTGGCTGGCAACAGATAAAGACTGTATTTCATAAACAACATCCACTGTTTCACATTTTAAACATCTCTGAATCATGGCTACATTTTATAATTGATAGTGAAGGATAGTATAATCAGCAGGACTTTTCTTAACAATACATAAAATATTAGTCCTTCTTAAAATTGACTGGGTTTTAGATTAGAAGTAATACATTATGTAGTTGAACTGAATTAAACTGTTCACTTCATTACCTTTCCATAAACTAAAATTCATGTTTTTTGATGTATTCTTTTACATATATGTCTGTTTAAAAAGCTTACATTATCGTATGGCAATATATGAGTTGTACCTTTTTAATTTACTTTAAAAAGTACCCAAGTGTGATTGAATTGATAAATGCACAACTATGTGATTATACCAAATACCATTGATTGTACACATTAGATAGACTGTATGCTTTATTAATACGTATCAATAAAGCTGAATAATTTTATTTAAAAAGAATATTTTCAAACTAAACTGGGATTTTGATCAAGATTCTCAATCCATCGGTCAGTTTGGGGAGAATTGACATTTTAACAGTATTGTGTCATCCAATCCATTAACATGTATTTCTGGATTTAAGTAGGTCTTCATTTCTCCTGGAAAGGTTTTATAGTTTTCAATGGAGAGATATTGTAGCTATTTTGTCAAATTTAGCCTGAAGTTATTAATGATTTAATGTTGTTATAAATCGGATTAATTTTAAATATAATTTTTCCACTTCAATTTGATTTTTGCATACTGATTGTTTATGCTACAATTTTGTTAAATTAACTTATTGGTTCTAATTGTAATCTTGTTCAATTATTGTACTATCTGTGGTAATTTTCCTCATAAAATGAGTTACAAATTATTCAAAAAACAAACAAACCCAAGTGTGTGTGTGTGTGTGTGTGTGTGTGTGTATAATGATGTAGAAGCTGATGTAGAAGCCTAATGTCAAACTTCTATTTTTTTCATTTATTCTTGCTGTTCTTTCTTGACTTTAGAATCCAAACATCATATTTATTGTATAAATAAAAATGCCTAAAGAAAATGCATCTGTGTTGTTTGGCAATTATAAATCGGAATTTAACTTGTAATCTAAGACTTTGCGTACTGAATGAACGGTGTTCCTGGAACCAAAAAAGCAGTGCAAGTCCATTAAAAATTCCACCAATTTTAATACTTACCAGTTCCTTTGCTAAGATATGGGGGCTTAAAGAACTTCACAACACCATAGACATTGACAATTGTACCACCTTTAAGTTGATTCAGGGGTGTATAAGTATAATGAGCTGCTGGAACCTAAAGGATGAGAAGACAATTAACACCTCAATAGTAAGTAATTATTTTTTAGAATCACGTTATGATCAATTTGTAAATTTGCAAATCCATGACTATATTTTATCCTTTTAAAGTGTCAAAAAAAGCTGTCGTCTGAAAGAGGGCAATGCACAACTTATATCAATTATTTGATATTTGATAGATTTCCTTCAAAAAACTTTGTTTATAAGTGGTATAATTTGCATGTCAGCCCATAAAAGTATTTATAATCTATAATATAATTGAAACATAATATATTTTCAAAAAAGTAGAAAACTGCATTACTAAATGCCAGCAATTACTGTAAAAGCTAAAGCAATAACAAAATAAGAAATATAGAATAAGAAATAAGAAATGTATACATCTTCACTGTTAAAAATCTAAGACAAGAGTTTCTAAAGGTAGATGACCTGATATAATAAGACATTTCTAGAATTCCCGAAAGGGCGATTAGAATGCCGGTCCTCTGAAGAAAGAGCGCCATGGTCTAGTAAAGTTAGGAAAATTTTTTAATCTCAAAGACTCCCAAGGGCTATTAGCATATTAAAGACTACAAGTGGTCCTGCAGTAGTTAAATCATTCTAGCTGTCTTTAAGTCAGTATTTCCCCAAACAATATTTCGCGAAGAAATCACATTTCGGGCCTTAATATCTAATGTTATCACATAGAGCAAATCCTAATAAATGCAGTTTAAAAGGTTTGGTTTTGGTTAACCTTAACTAGTATCACTTCAAAATTTATGGTATATAATTCTCATTTTTATTCTACACTGCTATAATGATTTTACTTAGACCTAAATAGACCAAGGTTTTGGCTCATAATGTTTGTAAAAAGAGATTAGAAATAGTAAATGAAAAGAAGAGAATGATTATTTTCTGAAGTAAATGTTCATAACTTTGAAAAGAAATGGCAAAGTGGTTTATAAGGCTGTGTCTACATTTTAACAGGACAACCAGTTCTAAAAAGGTTTCAGTCAGGTGGCTCCACCCATCCCCACTCTCAACTGAAAATTAGGTTACTTATCCCTCTGGGAGTCAAAATATTAAAAATCAAATAAAAAATCAATTAGTTGTTTTTTAAGGAGGCTGATCACTCAGGTCAAACACAGGAAGAGCAAGCCTTGAAAATCTAATCACATCTTAATAGAAAAGTAAGTTGTAGCCTATGAATGATGAAAGAAGAGTAATGGTCAGCATATGGGCCAGAAAAGAAAAGGTATACGCTCAGCTGAAAAAAGTGGACCCAATATTCTGTCTTGACAAGTATCTCCCTAATGTAGCAACAAACGGAAAGTCCCAGCACAGCTCAGTGACCCTAGTCATTATGGTCAATCAAGTAACAGTACTTGCTATAACCAATAAGCAGCTTCTTGATTATAATTTGGTTTCCATGTAAATCAGTGTATGTGTACATAGCAGCTAAGTTACATCCCCCATTATAAATAAATAAATTGAAGTTTTTGCCTCTTAGTTTTTCCCTTACAATTTTGGTTAATATAAATATGTACTCTGGAGTGAGTTCAATCAATTCTAAATTTATCACACTCGGGAAAATGGTGATCAAGCTTACATAATGATTCCCATTTAAGCCCTACCTGAATAGCCAATTTATCTCCCTTGATGATACAATAAAATATAAGTATTTCATAAGAAAGGATTGCAGAAGGGAAGGGGCACCCAAATCAGTTTGAGTTTAATACATGAATGTGTGTTACAGAGCATGTAATGAGAGTAGGGTAGGTAAAGTAGTAAGGAAAGGCTTTCTGAAGGAGGAAAGAAATCTAAACATTGAAAGACAAGTAACACATTAGAGAATATCATGTACAAGAAATGGAGAACACATGACATGATCAGGAATCTGAAAATAATTTCACATGGCTGAACAAAGAGTTTGTGTGTCTGATATATATGACTACAGATAGGCATACAGTATTTATGGCATCATATCAAAGCTCAGACTGATAAAGTATCTAGTGCATCTTATTATGGGAATACCTGATGAAGAATTACATTGCACACTAACAACTCTACTACAGCACTGTCCTCTAGAACTTTCCATGGCAATGAGAATGATCTATATCAGCACTGTGGCTATTAAACAATCTATTTTATTTTATTTTTAAAAATTTATTATATATCCCCCCCCTTGCTGCGTTCATTACTTTTGCGTTCTTCTGTGTCTGCTTGTCTCCCCCTGCTGCAGCATCCCACCGAGTCAGCTCACTGCACGGCGGCCTGCCTGCTCGCGGCGGCTTGCCCTGCTCATGGAGGCTTGCCCTGCCCGCAGCGGCTTTGCCCTTGCTCGCCGTGGCTTGCCCTGCCTGTGGCGGCTTGCCCTGCCTGTGGCGGCTTGCCCTTGCTCGCGGCGGCTTGCCCTGCCCGCGGTGGCTTGCCCTGCCTGCGGTGGCTTGCCTTCTGGAGGTGGTCTGCCTGCTCGAGAAGGCCCCGGGAACCGAACCTGGGGCCTCCCATGTGGTAAACCGGAGCCATACCAATTGAGCTACAGCCAGTTCCCTGGCTATTAAACAATTTAAATGTGACAAGTGCAAATAATGAAATGAAATTTTAACTTTAATAGCCACACTGACTAATGGCTACAGTATTGGACAAAAACAGGTTGAGAAAGTCGCTTGAACTAAAATATTAAAAGAGATTCATAAGAAAATCATGGGCTCACAATAAACTAATAATAACCTGATAGCATTATCAAAAACTACTTAGCAAGTTGACCAATGGGTCCACATTTCTCATAGACATGAAGAATTTCCTTTTGTTCTGATAGCTTAGAAAGCATCCGATTATGCAATCAGCCAAGAAAAAGAGAGCACTGGGTTAAATTAGATGTAAGTTATATACTATGCAAGAAGCTAATTGATGACAAAATTAAGTATAGCAGACAACATAGGCCTTAAGAGAGAAAAGACACCTAGCTGCCTAATTGAATTCATTCATTCATTTAATCAGCAATGGAATCATAGAGGGTGTTGAAAATGAAAACGTGAACAAAATGCAAATATCCCTGCACTAAAGGAAAGACAGACCATAAAAGC
>PVKH010008212.1:0-19645 GCA_004027955.1 Chaetophractus vellerosus | reverse complement strand
GTAAACTAAGTTAATTTTTTTAAAGTAACCTTTTTTTTTTTTTTTTTTAGGAAAAAGAAGGGACCCAAAAAAAGCTAGTAAAAAATAATGTCTATGTTTTCCCTGTCCTAAAGTATCATCTGGATGTTTGATATCCTGGTGGATCACTACTCTAAGAGGAGCTGGGAATCAAACTAGGGACCTATTTTTTTCAAGGCAGACACTCCTCCACTGAGCTACACTTTCTCAGGTCAGTTAGCTCTTCAGAAAGATATTCAGTCACTTTCCCACGGACTGGTTTGAATCTCCCAGGGCAGCAGGTGACCTTTCCTGATCAGGTTGAGTTCCATTTTGAAATTCAAATGGGACCCTGGTGACTGAGTTTACTGCACAAAAATGATTCTCAACCCTCTTCTAGACCACCCCCTCCTCCCAGGGGAAAGTAAATAGACTCTTGGAAACTTATTAAGTGCTTCCTACTGCCTGATTCCCTTAGGGGAGTTGAAATTTTTATAGTTTTCAGCACAGAACTATTCAATTCGCTGAGTCTGCCCTCTTTTTGGCCAAGTTTCTCTATCTCAGAGTGGTTAGGAAAATTGGGCTTCCTCAGCAGATTCACCTCTCTCCTCTGCCTGGTGTCACCTTGAGCCACCTGGCATGCTCCTCAAAGCTCTAAAGGGGGTCCAGGCAAACAAACCCACAGAAAGGAAACCCCTCTCAACCCTTTGCCAGAACCGTCCCATCCTTGGAGAATGCTTCCTCTCACTGGGTGTCCAGTGGGAGTCAGGTCTCACCCTGGCCCTTTGCCCTAAGGGTTGGGCTTAGCCATCTGCCATTTCCAGGCACGAGTCTATAAACTCACGGTTTTATCCTGAGCAATCTATCCCTTCTGTCCAGATCCATCCAGATTGATGTCCCAAAGGCTCCCACTCCGTGGGACCCCAGAGGAGCTCACTCAGGCAGGATCTAGTCTCCACACAGCCGCCTTTTGCAAGAGAGATGGTGAGTACCCACTTAAGCTGACACCATCTTGCCGGCCTCCCACCCAAACTGTGTATTCCTTGATATTTGATTCTTTTAGTGCTATTGTAGATGCATTTTTCCTTGATTTATTCATCAGATTGCTCTTTAGTAGTGTATAAAAACACTACTAATTTTTGCTTGTTGATCTTTTACTCTGTTACTTTGCTGAAATTGTTTATTGGCCCTAGTAGCTTTGTTGCAGATTGTTCAAGATTTTCTTTATATAATGTCATGTCATCTGCAAATAGTGAAAGATTTATTTCTTCTTTTCTAATTTGGATACATTTCTTTCCTTTTCTTGACTAATTGTTCTGTCTAAAACTTCTAGCACAATTTTGAATAACAGTGGTGACAGTGACCATCCTTGTTTTGTTCCAGATCTTAGAGGGAAAGCTTTCAGTCTTTCACCATTGAGTATGATCTTAGCTGTGGGTTTATTATGTAAGCCCTTTATCGTGTTGAGGAAGTATCCTACTATTCCTATTTTTCTAAGTGGCTTTGTCATGATAGGATGCTAAAGTTTGTCAAATGCCTTTTCTTCATAAATTGAGGTGATTGTGTGTATTTTTCCCTTCATTTTGTTAGCATGGTGAATTGCATTAATTGATTTTCTTATGTTGAACCAAACTTGCATAACTTGGATAAACCCACTTGATCATGGTGTGAATCCTTTTAAATATGCTGTTGAATTGGTTTGAAAGTATTTTGCTAAGGATTTATGCACCTATATTCATAAGAGAAATTGATCTGTAATTTTTTTCTTGTAATATCTTTACCTTGGCTTTGGTATGAGAGCAATGTTTGCCTCATAGAATGAACTAGGTAGTGTGTTATTCAGCAAAAGGTGTGCTGATGTAAAGTACCAGAAACCTGTATGCCTTTATAAATGGTATTTATTTGTGGTGAAAATTTACTGTCCCAAGGCCATGGAAAGTCTAACTCAAGTTGCCATAAGAGGTACTGTCTCACCAAAGTCAGCTGTCATGTGTTGAAGCAAGGTGGCGGACAATCTCTGCTGGGTTTCAGCCTTCCCCTCTGGGCTTCATCTTCCTCTTGAAGCTCTGGGCCCAGCTTCTTCCCAATCTCAGCTGCAGGCTGGCATAGGGCTTGTTTCTCAGGGCTTCCTATATCAGTCTTGGCTCTCTTCCCAAGGTCAGCTATAAACTATCAGGTAAATGGTCTAGCTCTCTGTGGGGCTTTAGCTGTGTGAGTCTTCTCCTTTCTGTCACAAGGCAGGATAAAAAATGATAAAGTTCTCTCCCTGTGAGTGTCCATTTATATCAGACCCAACAAGGAGGTGGGGACTCATCCTGAGTCATGCCTTGCAGATGTGTTCAAATCGAAAAGCCCTAATCTTAACAGGTAATTTAATCAGAGGCACTTCAGCTGAATTTAATGCAATCAATAAGAGAGTATCCACCAGAGGAATAGATTATCTTACAAACAATATTTCTCTTTTTGGGATTCCTAAAATAATCTCAAATTTCCACAGGTAGTGTTCCCTCCTGTTCAATTTTTTATAAGCATTTGAGCAGGATTGGTTATAATTCTTATTTGAATGAATGGTAGAATTCATCTGTGAAACCACCTGTTCCTGGGTTTTTTTATTGGGAGTTTTTTATTCAGTCTCTTTACTTGTGATTTGTCTATTGAGGTCTTCTATCCTTCTAGAGTCAGTGTAGGGTGTTCTTATTTGTTGGCATGCAGTTGTTCATAGTATCCTCTTATTATCCCTCTTATTTCTGTGGTGTCACTAGTAATGGACCCCTCTCATTTCCAATTTATTTGTGTCTTCTCTCTTTTTCTCTTTATCAGTCTAGCTAATGTTTGTCTATTTCATTGATCTTCTCAAAGAACCAATTTTTTGTTTTGTTATTGCTCTCTATTGTCTTTTAATTCTCTATATCATTTGTTTCTGCTCTAATCTTTATTATTTCTTTCTTCCTAATTGCTTTGGGATTAGTTTGCTGCTCCTTTTTTAGTTCCTCTAGGTATTTAGTTAGGTGTTTTAGTTTAGCGCTTACTTCTTATTTAATATAACAGTTTAAGGGCTATAAATTTCCCCCTCAGGATTGCCTCTACTACATCCCATAAATTTTGATATATTGTGTTCTTATTTCCATTTATCTTAAGATATTTACTAATTTCCCTTGCAATTTATTGTTTGACCCAATGATTAAGAATGTGCTATTTCATTTCCCTATATTTGTGGATTTTCCAGTTCTCTGCCTGTTATTGATTTCCAGTTTCATTCCATTATGATCAGAGAAAATGCTTTGCATAATTTCAATATTTTTAAATTTATTGACACTTTTTTGTAACCCAGCATGTGGTCTATTGTGGAGAATGATCAATGCATACTTGAGAAGAATTTATATCCTGCTATTTTAGGGTAAAATGTGCTGTATCGGTCTGTTAAGTCTTGTTCATTTGTCATGTTATTGATGTTCTCTGTTTTCTTATTGATCTTCTTTCTAGATATTCTATCTGTTGATGAGAGCAGTGTATTGAAGTCTCCAAATATTATTGTAGAGGTGCCTATTTTTTCCCTTCAGGTTTCTCAGTGTTTGCCTCTTGTTGAGTCTTTTGTAAACAACTTTTAGTTGGATCATGCTTTTTTATCCATTGTTACAATCTGTGTCTTTTGATTGGGGAGTTAATCCATTAATATTCAGTGTTATTACTGTAAAGACAGCATTTACTTCAGTCACTTTTTCATTTAGTTTTTATAAGTCATATCTCTTTTTTCTCTTTTCCTTTATTGCAACCCCCTTTCCATTGCATAGTTCAGGCGTTCTTAACAAAGGGTCCATGAGATTGAATTCTTGTGGTGACATGTTGGTGCAGGTATGATATATTTATTAAATAATACACAGTATAGTGTGGTCTTAGTAAGGGGTCTGTTATTTTCACCTGAATGACAAAAGGGTCCGTGGAACAAAAAAATGTGAAGAACTCCTGGTGTAGCTGATTTTTTTGATGTATCTGGCTGAAACCTTTCTTATTTCTGTTTTTACATATTCTTAAAATACTTTCTTTGTGCTTGCCATGGAGTTTATATTGTACAACCTATATCTATCATCTGCTAATTTGAAAAGACACCAATATTGCTTTTATAGTGTGCATATGTTCTTTTTTTAATTTTTAATTTTTAAAAAGATATTTGGATTACATAAAAGTTACATAAAATATATAGGGGATTCCCATATGCCCCACTCCCCATACCACTCACATTTACCCACATTAACTACATCTTTCATTAGTGCGGTACATTCATTGCAATTGATGAACACATTTTGGAGCATTGCCACTAAGCATGGATTATAGTTTACATTGTAGTTTGCTCTCTCTCCCACCCATTTCTGTAGGTTATCACAAGATATATAATGGTGTGTATCTGTCATTGCAATGTCATTTAGTACAATTCCCAAGTCCTGAAAATGCCCCTGCATTACAACTGTATTCCCTATCCCTGATCTCAGAACCTCCAGTGGCCACTGTCTCCACATCAATGATATATATTCCTCCATTGCTAGAATCACAATAAGTCTACAGTAGAATACCAGTGTCTAAGCTAGACCACAATTCATTCCCCAATCCTGAGGATTCTGGGATGATGATGCCTACTCCACTTCTAATTGAGAGGGAGCTTCAGTCCCATATGCCAGATGGATGGGACTCTCTTGGTTGCAGTATGTTCTTAATCATCTTTCTTTACAGTACTCCAAGCCATTCTCTCCTGTCTTTTCCTTTCACCCAGCAGAACTATGTGTAGTAATTCTTGTAAGGCAGGCCTTTTGTTGACAAACTCTCTCATTTTCTGGTTTTATATGAATACTTTAAAACTCTCCCTCATTTTTATAAAAGATTTATTTTATTTATTAATCCCCCTTGTTGTTTTTGCACTTGCTGTTTTGCTCTCTGTGTCCATTTGCTGTGTGCTTTCTGTGTTTGTTTGTCTTCTCTTCTCATCTTCTCTTTGGAGGTACTGGGAACCAATTGGGGGACCTCTGATGTGGGAGAGAGGCACTCAATCACTTAAGCCACCTCAGCACCTTGGTTGTTGTGTCTCCCATTGTGTCTCCTCTTTGTCTCTTTTGGTTGTGCCAGCTCTCTGCATGGGCCAGGTCTCCATGTGGTTCAGCATGCCATGTGGGCCAGCTTGCTTTCACCATGAGGCCCCAGGAAACGAATTCAGGACCTCCCATATGGTAGATGGGAGCACAATCACATAAGCCACATCTGCTTCCCTCTCCCTCATTTTTGAACAGTTTTGCCAGACAAAGAAATTTTGGCTGGACGTTATTCTCTTACAGGTCTTCCACTATAGCTTACCACTGTCTTCTCACGTCTGTGATTTCTGATGAGAAATCAACATGTTTTCTTTATGAGGATCCCTTATATGTGATGAATCCCTTTCCTCTTGCTGCTTTTAGAATTGTCTTTTTATCTTTGGCATTTGGCAGTTTGATTAGTATGTGTGTCAAAGGTCTGTTAGAATTTATTCTGTTTGGAGTATATTGTGCTTCATGGATATATATCCATGAAGTGCAACATGTATATATACATATATACATATATATACATATACATATATATAAATTTCATAAGAGTTGGGAAATTTTCAGTCATTATTACATCAAATATTTTTTCTGCACTTTTTCCTTTCTCATTTCCTTCTGGGATGCCCATGATTCTTTTGTTTGTGCTCATTGTGTTATCTCTCAAATCTCTGATACACTGCTCAATTTTTTTTCTATTTATTTTTTTCTTCTGACTGCATGATTTTGATTACATTGTCTTCTAGTTTGCTGATTCTTTCTTCTACCTCTTCAAATTTCAATATCTTGATGAGTTAACTTTAAAGGTCAGTTTGACCCTCTTGTCTAGGGTTTTATTGTTGATTGGCTTTGTGTTAATGCTCTTCTTTGATACTTGGTCCAACTTATTCTGGACCTTTAGATTAGTCAATATTTAAATGAATAGATTTTCTCATCTCCTATTTATCTCATTCTTGCCTTGGATCTGTGGTACAATTTTTAAGATTGTACTTTTTTGCATTATTATTTCTCCTCCAGGAGAAATCTTCCTTTCCTCTGCTCCTTCTCCAGTGATCTTAATCTGTTCTGCTCTCTCTCTCTCTCTCTCTCTCTCTCTCTCTCTCTCTCTGGTGATTCTTTTCTTAGCTCTTATTTGTTTAAATTCTTTCCCTCACTCTGTGTCTAATTTTCCTTATACTTTTCAGTTCTGGGAACCTCCAGTCTTAGCAGCTGGTCAGTATCACCCACTTTTTAATTTATTTTTCTCTGTTAGGTGTTTCTGCCTCTGGTTTCTTCTTCATTAGGGTGTACCACTTCAAGGAGCCAATAGGGTCAATCCAGAAAGTTTGGTAACTCCAGAGAAGACTGTTTTGTTTTTTAGGATTCCAGCCCATAGAAACTGGCCTCAGTGAAGGTCACACTTGGCTGCTGTTCTACTGCTGTTTCACTCCCCCTTATCCCATGGGACCTTTTTTATGCAGCACTCCTCAGTGGCTAGTGTCTTACCTGCAGTCTCTGCAGACTTGAATCCCTTGGCCTGGTATGTGAGGGTTTCTAACTAATTGTTGTGAATTTCTCTTTTATCTTGTCTCCATTTGGAGAGATGAAGGCTAATGACTCTAGAGAACACCAAGCTACATAAGAATAAGTGAGGGGGAGGAGAGAGCACTGGCCAAACTGGGACAGAAAGTCCCTACCTGCTATTTGTCTCTTTCTTCTAGTCAGCATTTGTGGAGTCCACTGTCCTCCAGAGTTCTAAGCAAGGGGAATTTGTCTTTATATTTACTGATTCTCTGGAGAGGTTTATTCAGGAGCTGTTGTGTATTGCCATGGTAATTGTCACTCTACCCACATTGTTTTGATACCTGTGTAAGATAGAGTAACCAAGAAAATCTTTCTGAAATGGATGACGTCTCTTCATGCTGTCACTCAAATACCTGAGACACTGTTCAATTTTTTCTAATATTTATTCTATTTTTTCTTCTCACTGTATGATTTTGATTACTTTGTCTTCTAGTTTCCTAATTCTTTCTTCTGCCTCTTCAAATCCCAATATCTTGATATTGCACAATTAGTGATATATATGTGAAGATATGGGGCAAACATCATAAATGTTTGGAGCAATAGTGAACACAAAGTATCCAAGGGTGTGGAAATGTGCATAATGTATTAAATTTCAGTGGGAATATCAACTTGGTAGAAATTGTGGTTACACCTTGGGGAAACAAAAACAGACATAAATGGAAAAGCAAGCACATTGTTCTGGGCTTGTAAGGTTTATATGATTAGGCAGAAAACATTGAAAATTTATTAAGTGAACATTGAAAATTTGAGGGAATGAAAGTATTTTACAAAATTTGTTATAAAAATTTATATGATTTTGATATTTTTTGTGGAGTCAAGGAAACATAGGAGTAATATCTTTTTTTAAGTGTCATTTGGGACATTTCATTACTATGGTGAATGAAAAAGGAGAGTCCCAAGAAAAATATGTTACAAGTTGAAAACTCATTCCTTGAAAAAAGGGAATAGGGCATGAAATATAGCAGACTTTTCTGTGTATGGGGTAGAAAATAATGTCATTCATTTTGTCTTAATTTGCCAAGACTTCTACGACAAATATCACAGACTGGTAAGCTTATACAATAGGAATTTATTGGCTCACAGCCAGAAATCCAGAACTAAGGTATTTTTCCAAATTCCATAACATCCTTTTGGCGACTTGCTGGCAATCAATCTCTGTCTCTTGTCTCCTTCTGTGGCTTCTACTCCCATGTCCAAATTCTCTTTGTTTTTAAGTCATATTAGATTAAGGCATACCATTGTCAATTTGGCCTCTTCTTAATAGGATCTTAATATGATTTAATAGGATCTTAAAATATACTGTTCATATATATATATATATATACATATATATATATATATATATATGAACAGTATATATATATATATATATATACTGTTTAAAATGTGTTCACACTCACAGGAAAAGGGATTAGGATTTGAACATGTCTTATGAAAGATATGTTTCAAGCCCTAACACACTTCATTCTATATTTCTAAGCAACTGTTAAATATCGGGCATTATATTACATTGTATGTTAATTTTGTCACAACTGATAGGGTAATAACGAGGGAAAGGATGTTTTAAATAGAAGAAAGATTTTATTTGTGGCTGTAAAGAATGATTAGGAATCAATTAATCTGAATGATCATCTGAAGTAGGAGATAGAAGACAATATTAGAAAATTAGAGAATGGTCTTGTTAAGGGCCAGAAGATAGATGTTAAAGATTGATGGCCATCCTTTAAATCTTGACAAATATGTTCTTTTGGAGGGAAAAAAGAGGAGCCAGTGAAGAAAATAAAGAACAAAGAAGAAAACCAAAATAAGAATGTTGTATTTTCATAGGGAAAAGATATTTTATAAACTATGGAAAATATAGTCCTGAAGAATCATTTTAATGACTTTGGAAAATGCAAAACGAGCTTGTTTTTTAAGTTTGTCTTTTGGTTTAAAGAGATTTTGCTGTGGTTTTTGTTTGATTCTAAAGTATGTTTATAAGTGTTAAAAAATTATAAGTGTTAAAAAAATTTATAAGTGTTAAAAAAATAAAGTATATATTTATCTCAATAAACTGTAGCTTACAAGAAAAAGCTCAGATTCCAGTTTATGATTTCTTCTAAGAGTTTTCTATAGTGTTCCTACCAAAAAGAATACTTTACTGTGTAAGAAAGAAAAACATTGAAAAGGCAAAAGAATATTTCCTTTATTAAACATTAAAATTTCTAAAATAGTTTGCCATGAAAATATGATCTCTTCTACTTTTTATTTATATGAAAGATGGCAAAAATATGTGCAATTCCAAATACCAAAGGAATGATAAAGTAAACATTATGATATCTTTGATGAAATATATGACTCTCATCCATTATGGTAATTCATGTAAGCTAGCAGAACCAAATTGCTTTTAAAACATTTAAAGTACTGTAAATTGCCTAAACCAATCCTTTTGGTTCAGAGTAGCTAGTATTTTCATGTAAAATGACTTCGTTATCCAAGAAGAATGCGATAATCACAAAATTGTATTTGGACCTTACCTATCCTTAAGGTATTTAAAGATGATGGTTCTAAGATTTGAATTGACTTTTCTTATCAATTTCTGATGACAGATGTAAGAGTAAATTGTGTAATTTGAAGTCTAACAAAATAGTTCTAAGGCCAAATTGTCTTCCTGAAAATTTGTATGCTAACTGCATATTACTTTAGACACTTGCATTGTATTTGAACTCAATTCCCTTAAAAATTAAAAGTATGCTGCCTTAAGCTTGGCAGTATAAATCAGAGTCCCATTTTCCTGGTAGTTGCTGCCTGGAAAATTTTGTACTTCTAGATTATATATATTCTTTAAATTTCATTTTTCATCTAGTAACAATTTTACCCTCAGTTTCAAGAATCTTTTTAGAATTATTTATAAAACAGAGACGACAGACCAAAAGCATACCTCTCTACTGTTCAGGATTAGAATGGGATGGATTTATCATGTAGATATACTACAGTAATGATGAGAGTGCAGAGAAGCACAGACATTGCTGAGTTAATAGGCAGTCTGAAATTTGCATTCAATTGGCTTAAAATGAAGACATCTTTCTATAAGAACTTGGTATAGTAGACAAAACACAGGCTGTGTTTAATAGAAAACTGTGCCTTTATTTAGTAGAATTATACCACTAATTTTTAAAATTATTTTTTATTTTTAAAGAAGCTTTAGATTGCATAAATGTTACATAAAACATATAGGGGATTCCCATATGCCCCACTCCCTCCCACTCCCACACTTTCCCACATTAACCTCTTTCATTAGTGTAGTACATTTGTTACAATTGATGAACACATATTGAAGCATTGCTACAAACCGTGAACTATAGTTTACATTATAGTTTACACTCTTTCCTGCACAATTTTGTAGGTTATGGCAAAATACATAATGGCCTGTATCCATCATTGCAATGTCATGCAGGGCAATTCAAATGTCCCAAAAATGCCCCCATATTGTACCGACTCTTCATTCTTCCTCCCCTCAGAATCTCTGGTGGTCACTACCTTTATATCAATGATAAAAGTTCTTCCATTGCTAGAATAATATTAAGTCTATACTAGAATAATAATAAGCCCACTTTAGTCTGTTGCTCATATCCCAGTCTTGAGGATTTTTGGATGATGATGCACACTCATTTCTAATTGAGAGCAGACTTAGATCCCATGGAACAGATGAATGGAACTATCTTGCTTACTGTTGTAGATACACTCTGTTTCTTGGGATGGACATTGTCCCTCATCCTCTACTTTTTAGTTGTCCTGGTTAAGTCCAATGAACTGGAAAGTAGGAGTTGCAACTCTGCTGAGATTCAGGGCTCAGCTGGCACATGGACAGACCAAAGAATTAAGTCTCTGTGACACATATTTATCAAGTATAGTTATAATTATAGGTTCAAATAAAAAGGGCAGAAGAGCCATGTGTAGGGAAACTGTAAATGAGTCTAACTCTGTTACATTGGGGAGCATAAATGTCAAAGTAAGGCCCACTGACAGGGTGCTGAATTTCTGAGTTATCTACCCTGCTTAGAGTGTCTTGATGTCTCTAGAGCCCTCAGGAGGCCTGATATTTGAGGCATTGTATACTGTGGCAGTCAATGAGATCATGCTGAGATGTGCATAAGTGTAACTTCTGGAATGACCTCCTGACTCACATTGAAATCTCTTAGCCACAAAAACTCATTTGTATTTATCATTTCACCCTTTTGGTTAAGGTCTTTTTCCAGATACATTTCTGGTTGGTGCTTGGTAATAATCCTTCAGTGCCATGGTGGCTCATCCCCAGGAGTCATGTCCCACACTGGGGGAAGGTAGTGCATTTATATGTTGAGTTTGGCTTAGAGAGAGGCCATATTTGAGCAACAAGGAGGCTTTCAGGGGGAAACTCTTAGGCCATATATAATATTGAGTTTCAATTTGACAAGAAAAAGTTCATAAGTACAACCATCAATATCAATGGCCTGGCGTGATGGTCTGTCGTCTTTTAATAGGCATTGCCCTTGTGCTTGGGGGATTCTTGCTTTCCTATTAGAGAATGTAGCAGAACTTCCCATGTTGAGAATTGAATATTCTTTTGGTTATTGTGTGGATCTCCACCCACTGAGACAATGTCCCATGAACACTTGAACACATTCATATGCCTTAGATGCATGCCCCTAGTGAACTACTCCCTGTGCATTCCCCCCATCACTGACATCCAACACTAGTGATCCTCCCCTGCCACAGTTGGGACCCTTCTGTGATACAAAACCTCTCCAAAAATGAAGCCAACAAAATAACCAAATAAAATTCATAATAAAATAATAGTTTTAAAAATAAATAAAATACAAAAAAATTAAAAATTGGAAATAATAAAAAAATTAGTCATGGTATCTTTCATCACTCTAAGATCTGTTGTCTTGTACGTACAGTGGCATTTTCTTCCATATAGTCCCACAGTGTCTTATTTTTTTTTCCATTTTATCTTCAGAGAAGCTTTAGGTTACAGTAAACTCACATAAAGACTATATGGGATTCCCATATACCCAATATATATACCCAATGTCCTCCCCCTTTTTCCCTTTCCTCTATTAATAAACATTTTACATGCGGATTCTACACTTGTTACAATTGATTTAGAAATATGGAAGCATTGCTTCTGACCATGGTCAATGATTTACATTATAGTTTATATTTTAGACCATATACTTTTATAGGTTTTGATGAAATTTAAAATGGCCTGTATGCATTATTGCAAGATCATGCAGAACAATTCTAATGCCCTAAAAATGCCCTATGTTCCATCTATTCCATTCTTCCCTCCTCCTTCCCTCAGAACCTATGGGAATCACTAAGTTTCATTTTTTGAAAAATGGGATTCCTATTTACTTGCAATAATATTGAAGGCTTGACATATTGTTCTGTTTTATTTCATTAGGCACTGCCTGAGTTCTCAAAGGGTTCTTATCTTTCTTTTTGAGAACATAGAAGGACTCCTCAGAATGGGGGTTTAATATTTTCTTGTTTATTGTGTGGTGCCTCCACCCTTTGTGACAAGATGAACACTTACATGGTCCATAGAAGCATTCCTGAGGTGTGCTGTGTCCCATATAACCCCCTCACATCTGACATCCTATACTAGTAACCCTCCTCTGCTGTATTTGCCAAAAGAACATTCCAAACATTGTAGTTTTAAACACAGACCTGCAATTCTCCAGAGTTCACCTACTCCTTCTCTTGACTCTCCCCCCAGTTCCATGGACAGTCTAACCCAACACACCCACCTAGTCCCTATCACAGACCAACCCCACCAAACCCAATCATATTACAACACCGCTGTCTTGCCTATCCACTGCACAACTACACCCTTTCACCTTGTCTTATATTTTGCCCATATGGGCATGTGTTCATCACCCTTTACTACCTTTCTGTCTCTTGTAAATCTATCTTCCAGACTCCAGCTCTGTGAGCCTGCTCTATTTGCTTAATTCATACCAGTGAGGTCATGTAGTATTTGTCCTTCAGTGCCTGGCTTACTTCACTCAACATAAGGTCTTCAAGATTCATCCATGTTTTCTCATTTGTTAATACCATATTCCTTCTTACAGCTGAGTAATATTCCATTGTATGTATATACCACAGTTTGCTTATCCATTCATCTATTGATGGACACTTGGATTGCTTTCAACTTCTGGCAATAGTGAATAATACCTCTGTGAACAATGGTGTGCTTATATCTGTTCGTGTCCCTGCTTTCAATTCTTTTGTGTATATACCCAGCAGTGGAATTGCTGGATCAGATGCAGTTCTATAGTTAAGTTCCTGAGGAACTGACAAATTGTCTGCGACAATGGCTGCACCATTCTATATTCCAATGAGTAGTGGATAAGGGTTCCCTTAACTCCACATCCTCTCCAACACTTGTAGACCTCTGTTTTTTGTTTTTTTTTTTTGATAGCCACCAGTCTAATGGGTGTAAGGTGAAATCTCATTGTAGTTTTTTTTTTTTGTTTTTTTTATTAAGATTTTTATTTATTTTATTACATATCTCCCCTTCCCCCCTGCTGCGGTGACGTGCCGAGACTGGTCACTGCGCAGGCGTGGCTTTCCCCACTTGTGGGCGGCTTCTGCTTCCATTCACAGCCGGCTTTCAGTTCGCGGGTGGCTGGCTGCGCTCCATTCGCGGGCGACCTGCCCTGCCCATGGCGGCTTTGCCCTGTCCATGGCAGCCCTTTGCCCTGCCCATGGCGGCTCTGGCCCGCCCACGGTGGCTTGCCATTCTCAAGGCGGTCTGCCCGCTAGGAGAGGTCCCTGGGAACCGAACCTGGGGCCTCCCATGTGGTACACCGGCGCACTATCCACTGGGCTATCGAGCCGCCCCTCATTGTAGTTTTGATTTGCATTTCCCTGTTAGCGAGTGAAGTTGAGCATCTTTTCATGTGCTTTTTAGCCATCTGAATTTCTTCTTTGGAGAAGTGTCTATTAAAATCACTTGTCCATTTTTTAAATGTTTTTTTTTTGTCTTTTTATTTTTGAGATGTAGGATTTCTTAACATATGTTGGATATTAAACTCCTGTTGGATAGGCAGTTACCAAATATTTTCTCTGATTGAGTAGACTGCCTTTAAACTTTCTTGACAAACTCCTTATATGTGCAAAAGTTTTTAATTTTGAGAAAGTCTCGTTTATTTTTTTTCATTGCTCATGCAGCGGGTGTAAAGTTTATGGAACCATTTCCTACTCAATATCTTATAGATGTGTCCCTATATTATCTTCTAGGAGCTTTATGGTCTTGGCACTCATATTTAGATATTTGATCCATCTTGAGTTAATTTTTGTATTGGGCATGAAAGGATGTTCCTCTCTAATTTTTTTAGACATGGATATCCAGTTCTCGAAGCACCATTGATGAAGAGGCCATTCTCTCAAAGTTGAGTGGGCTGGGTGGCATGGTCAAATATCAGTTAACTGTATATGCAAGGATCTATATCAGAACTCTCTGTTCTGTTTCATTGGTCAATATGTCTATTCTTGTGCCAATTTCATGCAATTTTGACCATGTTAGCTTTGCAGTATGTTTTAAAGTCAGGTAATGTGATTCCTTCTGTTTCAATTTTCTTATTCTATGTATCTTTGGCTATTTAGGGCCCCTGACATTCCAAATAAAATTCATACTTAGCTTTTTGAACTCAGTAAAAAATGCTGTTGTAATTTTTGGGGGATTGTGTTAAATTTATAAATCAGTTTAGATAGGGTGGACATGGATAATCTTCAGATCCATGATCAGGGAATATTCTTCCAATTTCTGTGTCTTCTTTGATTTCTTTTAACAATTTTGTGTAGTTTTCTGTATAAAAGTCCTTTACATCTTTAGTTAAGTTTATTCCAAGGTATTTGATTCTTTTATTTGCTATTGTAAATGGTTTTTTTTCTTGATTTCCTCCTCAGATTGCTCATTATTGGTGTACAGAAGTGCTACTGATTTTTGCATGGTGATTTATATCCTGCCACTTTACTCTACTCATTTATCAGCTTATAGATTTCTCAGGGCTTTCTATATATAGGATTGTGTCTTCTGCAAGTAGTGAAATTTTTACATCTTACTTTCCAATTTGGGCACCTTTTATATCTTTTTCTTGTCTAAGTGCTCGAACAAATACTTCCAACACAATGTAAAATAATAGTGAAAGTGGGCATTCTTGTCTGGTTCTAGATGTTAGAGGAAAAGCTTTAAGCATTTCACCATTGAATATGATGTTACCTGTGGATTTTTCATATATACTCTTTATGATGTTGAGGACGTTTCCTTCTCTTCCTATCTTTTGAAGGATTTTTATCAGAAAAGGATGCTGTATTTTGTTGAATGGATTTCTGCATCAATAGAGATGATCATGTGATTTTTTTCTTGCAATCTGTTAATGTGGTATATTACATTGATTGATTTTCTTATGTTGAACCATTCTTGCAAACCAGGGACAAAACCCATTTGGTCATGATGTATGATTCATTTGATGTGCTGTTGAATACCATTAACAAGTATTTGGTTTAGGATTTTAGTATCTAGGTTCATTAGGGAGATTGGTCTATAGTTTTCTTCTGGCATCTTTGTGTGGCTTTTGCATTAAGGTGATGTTGGCATCGTGGAATGCATTAGGCAGTTGTACCAGTTTGGTATTATTTATGAATTCCAATTTAGATATTGGATAACTTTTGTAAACTGGTCTGGTTCTCTCGATGTATTAGAGTGTATTATCATCAAAGGTTCCACTTTTACTTGATTTAATTTTGATTAGGACTTTTATTGGGCCACATCAGTAGGATATTGAGTCCTCACCCACTTGGTGGGTAGCAACTCACAGAGAAAATGACATGGGAGAGGAGAAAGTTTAGAGTATAGACGTTTTGGAAGCTGGAACCCCAGGAAGTAAACACACAAGAGAAGAACACAGAGGAATAGAGATGGCTCCATAGACACAGCAGAGGCCCCAGGAAAAGAGAGAGCCTCAGAGTCTACAGTTCACCTTGTGGAGCAAACAGAGCAGCTGACAAGAATGAGCCCCGGGAGAGAGATGAGACTTTTCCCAGCTTACAGCTAATACTGGAAGAAGCTGGGACCATGGATTCAAGAGAGGAAGAAGGATGCTGAACCCTTGCAGATGTTGGCAGCCATCTTGCTCCAACATGTGAAAACAGGCTTTGGTAAGGGAAGTAACTTATGCTTTATGGCCTGGTAACTGTATGCTTCTACCCCAAATAAATACCCTTTATAATACCCAACAGATTTCTGGTACTTTGCACCAGCACCCCTTTGGCTAACTAATATATAATTTGGAACTGGAGAGTGGGTTGTGCCTTTGCAATTACCAAAATGCTCGAACAGTTTTATAAATGGTTAAGGGGTATTTTTTGTAAGAATTGTGAGATGCTTGGTAGAAAAAGCCTATATTGCTTTGTAGAGACTGTTGATAGGAATATTGGGGCTAAAGAAACTTTTTATGAGGCCTTAGAAGTAAATGATGTAGCTGTTATTGGAAATTGAAGGAAAGGTGATCCATGTTTTAAAGTTCCAGAGAACTTAGCAAGATTGGCTCCTGATGTTATATGGAAGGCAGAATTTGAAAATGGTGAGCCTGGGCGTTTAGCTGAAGAACTTTCCAAAGTAAACTCAGGGAATGTGGCTTGGCTTCTCCTTGCAGCTTATAGCAAAATGCTAAATGAGCAAGATAAGCTGAGGAATGAATTGTTGGGCTCAAAGAAACCAGAAACTGATTCTGGGAATTCCAAACTTCTGGAAATCAAGCCCCCAGATGATAGTGCCCTATTTGACGACTTAAGTAAACTTGTAACTTGTAAATCAGGATTGAAAATTCAGTTATTGAGAAAAGAATTGTGCAAGGTCTTTCTGTCTGATGGCTTGGAACCTTGCTCCTTGCATGCTAAACCAACAAGATTTTTGAGAGCGCTGTATGAACAAAACCACTGTCAGCATGGACTAAAAGGGACATGTAGGGGAATGATGGTAGGGGAAAATGCCTTTAAGAGGAAAACCACAGAAGCTGAGGCCAGGAATTAAGACATTTCCTTGGGCCAAGAGCAGAACCCTACCCAATTCTACAGAGAAGTTGAGTTTGTCTCAGCAGTTGAAGAAGGTGGATGTTCCCACCCAATATTCAGGGAGTGTTTTTGCCACCCCAGGGTTCAGAGGAGGTGAAGCACATTCCCTAAGGATTAGGAGGTTAAGGTCAACACCCCATAGGTCTAAGAGGGGCAGGCCTGTCCCCCATAGATTAGAGAAGGCCAGGTCACCAACTCATTGCTCCGAGAGGGATGGGCCTATATGCCAAAAGGAGGATGTCATCTTCACTTCACTGTACTAGGGGGTTTATGATTCTAACCTGATGGTTGGGTAAACTGTGACAGTCACCCCAATGCTCTTAGAGGGTGAGGTCTGGAGGTTGGTCACCACCCAGATGCTAGATGAGGGTGGAATTAAGAAAATGGCCATTGGGCAAGCCTGTGGAAAGGGTGGGTCCCTATGTGGCCCCAGGGAGAAGAAACTATCATCCTAAGAATGGCTTTCAGACTTTGAAAACTAATGTAGTATGCCCTGCAAGTTTATGGAACTGCAGGGAACCCATGACTCATATTTCCCTCCCAATTTCTCCTTTTTATAATGAAAATGTTTATCCTTTGTCTGTCCATTTGTATATTGAAAGCAGATACATGATTTTGTAAGTTTCAGAGGTCTACGCCAAACTGGACTTTGCCCCAAGAACAACTGTATTTCTTTAAACTGATTGTGATATGATTTTATACTTAGCATTTCACTGATTTAAAGTTTATTTTGAATATTGTAATGTCTTTTTGGAATTCAGAGGGTGATGTGTAACAATTTGATATTTATGTATTCCAAAAATAGATATTGTATTATGTTTGTAAGCTGGTCTGTTCCTCTGGGTGTATTAGATTGTATTATTTGCAGAGGTTTCACTTTTACTTGATTAAATTATAATTAGGACTTTGGGTCACATCAGTATGACATTGGGTCTCTGCCCCCTTGGTGGGTGGGGAGTAACAGAGAAAAATACATGGCAGAGGAGAAAGTTTAGAGCTTAGATTTTTTGGATGCAGGAAACCCAGGAAGTAAACACATGGCAGAGGGAAACGGGAATAGAGATGGCTCCATAGACTTGGCAGAGGCCCTGGGAAGAGACAGAGTCTTATTGTCTACAGCTGACCTTGTGGAGAGAACTGAGCCACTGAGCCCAGAGAGGAATGAGCCCTGGGAGAGAGATGAGACTTATCCCAGTGTACAGCTGATATTGGAAGAAGCTGGAACCACAGAGCCTTAAGAGGAAGAGGGAGGCTGAACCCTTACAGACATCAGAAGCCATCTTGCTCCAACATGTGGCAACAAACTTTAGTGAGGGAAGTAACTTATGCTTTATGGTAATTGCATGTTTCTACCCCAAATAAATACCCTTTATAAAACCCAGCTGATTTCTGGTACTTTTCATCAGCACCCCTTTGGTTAACTAAAATAGCAATGTTCCCTCCACTACTGATTTTTGGAAGAGTTTAAGCAGTAATGCTGTTAGTTTTTTCCGAATGATTGGTAGAATTCACCTGTGAAGCCATCTTGTTCTGGGCTCTTCTTAGTTGGGAGGTTTTTGATGACTAATTCAATCTCATTACTTGTGATTGTTCTATTGAGTGCACCAATTTCTTCTTTCATCAATGTAGGCTGCTTGTCTGTTTCTATCAATTTTTTCCATTTCTTCTAAGTTATCCACCTTGTCTGCATACAATTTTTCAAAGTATCCTCTTGTGATACTCTTTATTTATGTGGGGTCAATGGTAAAATCCTCTTCCTAGTTTCTTATTTTATGTATTTGCATCTTCTCTCTCTTTCTCTTTATAAGGCTAAGGATTTGTCGATTTTATTAATCTTCTCAAAGAACCGTTTTTTGGTTTGGTTTATTTTTTCTAGTGCTTTCTTATTTTCCGCTTCATTTAGCTCAGTGTTTGGGATTAGTTTCTTGTTCTTTTTCTAGTGCCTCCAAGTGTGCAGTTAGGTCTTTGATTTTAGCTCTTTTTTCTTTTTAAATATAGGCATTTATGTCTATAAATTTCCCTCTCAGCACTGCTTTTGCTGCATCCCATAGGTTTTGATACATTGTGTTATCATTTTCATTAGTTTTAAGGTAGTTAACTGGTTTCTTTTGCAATTTCCTTCTTGACCAACTGATTATCTAAGAGTTTTTCCTTTAAGTTCCAAATCTTTGTGCCTAATATGGTCCTCTGCCCCTTACTGATTTCTGGCTTCATTTCATTGTGGTCTGAGAAATTATTTGTTTAATTTCAATCTTTCTCAATTCATTGGCCTTTGTTCTGTGGCCTAGCATATGAGAATCCTGGAGAATGACCATCCACACTTGAGAAGAATGTATACCTCACTCTATTTGGGTGTAATGTTCTGTATATGTATATTAGGTCTAGATTCTCTAATGTATTATTCAAGGTCTCTGTTTATATATTGATCCTTGTTCGAGATGTTCTGTCTAATGGTGATAATGGTGTATTAAAGTCCCCCACAATTATTGTAGAAGCTTCTATTTCTCCACTTAGTTTTTCCAATGTTTGCCTCATGTGTTTCTTAAATATATATTTTAATTTTTATGAAGATACTTAAATTAGATAAATGTTACACAAAAATTATAGGCATTCCCATATACCCTGCTCCTCATATCTCCCACATTTTCCCACATAAACAACATCCTTCATTAGTGTGGTACATTCACAGCAATTGATAAGTGAATTGCCACTGAGCACGGATTATAGTTTATATTGTAGTTTACACTCTCTCCCTTACAATTCTGTAGGTTATGGGATGATATGTAATGGCCTATATCTGTCATTGCAACATCACTCAGGAAGATTCCCAAGTCCTGAAAATACCCCCGTATTACACCTGTTTATCCCTTTCCTTGCCCACAGAGCCTCCAGTGGCCACTGCAACCACATCAATG
>PVKH010008211.1:0-19641 GCA_004027955.1 Chaetophractus vellerosus | reverse complement strand
CTCCCCTCCGCCATGTTGCCTCCAGGGAAAGGGTTTCTGGGCAGGCCCAGGAAACGGGGATGTGTCGTAACAGTGGATTCTCGGCCCCACTAGTGGCATTCTTATTGCCGGGCCCATCAGTCCTGGCGCTCGGCTCTACCTGTGGGAACTTGTCCGTTGCTGACCCAGATTTCCAGGCCAGTCTGTCAACACCTCCAGGGCAGGGCAGAGCAGGGCTTGTCAGAGGCCCAAACAGAAAACATGACCAACGTCACAGAGACTCTGAATCTGCCTGGGGAGGAAACTCACCTCCCTGGGAGAGGCCAGCTCCACATGGGGCTCAGAGGGCTGCCAGGGGCTTCCTGGTGTTTGCTTGGCGCTGGGCCCTACCCAAGAAGCTGTCCTCAAGGCAGTGAATAAAGAACAGGGTGTTAGGTGCCTCCCAGTAGGCAGCACCCAATGGAGATATTTAGCGGCACTGGAAACTTAAATTCTTCGGTTCTGTGTGTTTATTTGGGGCCAGTTTCTTTGATCTCTTCCAGTTTGCTTTTCAGGGAAGTTGAATCAGCTCAGCCCCTGGAGAGATGGACAGAGCTTCAGGAGGGGGCTGGTCCCAAGCCTACCTGCCTGCTCCGTCTCAGGTGACTCAGAGTCACCCTATCTCTGCTGCAACCCCTGCCTCCAACCTCAGCACACTCTCTCAGGATGGCTGATCCTGTTGCCACCCGGCCTAGAAAATTCTGCCCCTGGCTTGGGGCTCCCTTTGCTGAGCCAAGATGAGGCATGAATCCCAGGGCTCGTGCCAGAGAAGCTGCACGCTCATGGGCTGCCAGAGGCTGCCCTGAACCCACAGACCTCAAAGCCTGCAGGGACACAGCCCCCGCCCCTCTAGCCGGGGCTGTGCCCTCTATTTACCTGCCTGCCTCCCCAGGGGCCACGACGTCATTTGGCTTCTCTTGGTTCTTTTCTCATTCGTTGGCAACAATTAAAACAGCCCTGATAAACCTCAAAGCAGAGCAAGGGCAGTTCCCAGCAATAAGGGTTTGTCGGGATGAGCCAGAATACGCCAGCATTATTCTTTCTCGATTATTCTTGCAATACAAAACCCAAGTTAGATGTCTTTGTAAAGAACTCCCAATCGTCCCCCATGAGCCCAGGGGTCTTTGACCCCAGCTGTAGAGCCATCCAGAGGACAGGGGTCAGAAGTCAGGAAATAGACTGGTTCCTGGTTGGCTACCAGAGATCCGAATGCCTGCCCTCCTCCGAGCCTCTCTTTCCTAACCAGAGACTCTTTCAGCTCTGACATCCCTGCCTCTCTGATTTCTCCATGTCCCAGGCCCTGTGGCCAGTCAGGTGCTGGACTTTGGGCAAGACCTGTGGCTGTGGTCAGTGGAGGCCATCCTGGGCCAAGGCAGGACAGGGGACGGGGGTAGGGGGAGCACACGCTTATCCCTTTGCTGCAAGATCGTCTCTCATTCTGCAACTCAGGAAAGTTCTGTGTCTCCCAGCCAAGGACCGGATGGGGAGTCTGGACAGCCTGGCACAGGCCCGTGCCCTAGTCCCCCTGAAACCTGGCCTCGGCTCCCTTTCTGAAGATGGGATGGATGCTGCCTTCGTTTCTTACCAGAGGATTAGGGAAAGGGGACTGGAGAGCAGAAACTGCTGAGAGGGCCAAGCTCAGAGCTTTCTCTGTAGACTTCAGGCTGAAGGTCTTTAGAGTGACCCGGGCTCAAGGCGTTCCACAAACAAAAAAGGGTAAGGCCCAGGCTCAGCACTTGCCTGGCAGACCTCATGGACACCTGGGTTTCCTGGCTCCCAGGCCAGACCTTTTGGCAGAGGCCTCCAAGCCTCCGCGTCCACATCCGTGAAATCTCTGAGAATTAGGCTATGAAATCAACACACACAGGTCACAGAGAAGCTGTGATGCTCACTTCAAAGAGACAGGGCTGGCAACGTTTGACGCATGGCCTCCCTTTCCTCTTCCCAAGAGCTCCCTTATGTGTGAAAGTGGAATCACCTCTGCCACACAGGCTATAGCCTGATGGGACTACAATTGAGAGTTCTTCCCTCCTCACCTCCCCCAGTGCCCCTCCCACCCTCTTGCAGGCTAAAGGACAGGCTCATGGCTCAACCAGGCCAGTCAACGGCTCCTCCCAGCCCTTTTAAGGTTGAATGGGGCACAAAGAAACTAAACGGGGTGTTCCAGTCCCTACGAAAGTCTAAAAGGCAGCAGCTTGCCCTGACTGCCCTGGCTACGAGTCAACAGTTGTGATTCTGTTCTGAAGCTTCTACAACTGTCCTGTTTATTGGTCATGCCCAAGCCTGGTTTTCCACCCCCTCCTTTGAATTCAGTACCCCATATATCCTTCCAATGAATTCACTTTTGCTTAAGTTAACCTAAGTTTCATTTTCTTGCATTCACAAAGGCCTGATTTGACAGATGGAAAAATTTTCCTATTTTGATGGACTTTATTAGCATGGTTTTGAAAAGTGATCATCAGAAGGGTTCAGAGAATATTTGAAGCCTGGAAACAGAAAAAGAGGAACACAGAAGCAAAAACTGTAGACATCCATCCAAATACAGTCCAAGGAGCAGGATCCTTGACCAACAAAACCTGATAGTATCTGTCTGATTGGCAAACCCATCCCCATCAAGCAGATGAATGTATCTGGCTAGCACACTAATGCCCTAATTATCTGAGCCATCCAGTTCCCATGTTCTGATTCCTTGTTTACCAAACAAACTTCTGTTTCACAGAAAGAAACATGTACTAGTCATGCCGCTATAAATGTCATTCATTTCTCCTTATAATTTGAAGCTTTGCCATTTTATACATCAGTTGTATGAGCTTGTTTAGTGTGGGTCCAACGTGGTGGGTTGACACAGCCAGTTCTGAGCCTGCAAGACTAATACCCAGATGCTCTGTTTGGTAAATCCTTTGGGCCCTGCACCAATATTTCTGGGAGGGAGAGTCCTTGCCTTGGCCACTAGCTGAATGAGTCTTCACATCATTGGATAGGTTTAAGAGCCGGCTAATATGTTGCCTTTGAAGGTTCCTTGTAAAGGGTAAAGCATGATATGGGCTTGGGCTGTGTCAGATGCTACCTCACGAGGCTGCTTCTCCTGCCCTTAGTGCTGTCAGAGATGAATATGAATGGGACTTTGAATAATCAGCTTCCCTCTGAGAGCCAGCCCCAAGTAGGGAAAGTCCCGCCATGTTGTTTATCCAACTTGCCATGGGATGGCTTCCTTCCGTGGAGAAAAAGCCCTCGCGTTGTCTCGCTGCAGAGTGAAATGCTCTTGATTCTTGCTGTCGTCCAGCCTTTGGAAAGGCCACAGGTCCTCTCCTCACCAGCACAGAAGGCTGAGGACAAACAGCTTCTGCTCCAAAGCAGAGATTCCTCTGAGCCCACCACTGGCCCTCCATTGCCATCAAGCCCACTCCCACACCTCCATCTCTCCTATCTTCTCTGACTCTGAATTTAGCTCCTGGGATGCTTGGATCTTTAATACTGCCTGTCTCCTTCCAGCTCCCTCAGAGCCCATGCACCTACATATCCCTGGTCTGACGTTTAGCCTGACTCCTGGCCTCTGAGGCCAGCCCTGACTGGTGATCCCACCTTTGTCAGAGCCCCAGCTTATGTGTGCTCTGCTTTGGCCAACCTTGCACACCCATTTCTCTGGCCCTGACAGTCACCTGGAGCCTCCACCCTTGACCTGGATTTCTTCTCACTCAAACTTCTCCTTGAGTCAGAAGTTTGGCTCCAAACTCCAATGCCAGAGCTTGCATCAGTCCTAGGCAACCAATGGGAGAACAGAAGGAGCATGGGCTTCAGAAGAAATGGCAGATTGACTCATGTGTTTATTACCTTTTGTTCCCCAAGCCCCAGGAGAATGTCAGAGACACGAAGACAAAGAGAACAGGAAAGGGGACAATAGCGGGTGAGAGCGTTCACAAAATGTGTGGAAGGTGGTGTTTTAGTTTCCCAGCCAACAAGGGGGTCGGCTTAACAACAGGGATTTAATGGCTTCAGTTTCAGAAGCTAGAAGGGTTGTTTCCTCCTAGTCTTGGTATCTTCTGGCTGACTGGCAGCCTTTGTGGTTCCTTGGCTTCTCCATCACATGGCAATGCACAGGGCATCATCTTCTTTTTCTTCCGGGTCCCATTGACTTCCAGATTCTGGCTGCTCCCAGTGGCTTCTCCCTCTGTCAGCATTTCACTCTGCTTATAAAGGGCCCCACCAATCCAGATTCAAGCCCAGCTTGAACATCTTCAAGAAACCCTACTTACAATGGGTCCACACCCCCCAGGACCAGGGATCGGGTCCTGAATCAGAAATGAGGCTCAAAATAGCCATCGATGTCCCTTCACTCAAAAGAATGACATAACTAAGAACAAAAAGTCTCCCAACCCGGACTCAGACTCACCTCACATCCTCCTCTGAATAGGGGATGTCTTAACTGTCTCCTCCCTGTGTCAAATCCTGCCACAGGAACCCCTGGGGTCTGGGGTGAAAGCCTTAGGGGCTTACACAGCCCCAGACTAGGGGGGCAATCAGAGCTCAGGCTGCCAGGGCTGAGCCCTGCATCCATGAGGGAGATGGAAACCAGCTGGCCTGACCCCCAGGGGAGAGGGGGTGTTCCAGAACAGTATTCTCGACTCACACCTGGGTTACCCCCAGGGGGCTGGCTTGGAAACTGCACAGGGCACAGGGGTGGCCAGTGGGCAGGTTCTCAGGTCTGGCAACAGGTGTCCCACCTCACCCACCCCTGGAAGGTAGACTGCGGGGAGTTGACTGGGGATGACAGTGTGAAACTCTGAGCAGACAGGCAGGGACTGGGGTGTGTGCGTGTGCTCATTCCACTCACAAGTGCACACACACACACACACACACACACACACACACTTGGTTCCCCTGCCTGCTGACTGGGCAGGTTCTGCAGCCCTCCCTGTTTCTCCATTTGCTTTTCTTTAGGACATGAGGTTACCTCATTCTATGGCCACTTATTTGTCATCCTATGAACTTCCAGGCAGAGGTGTGGCTCACTCAGTGGTGACTCCCTGTCTTTGTTTGCTAAGGGCTACCAATGGAAAATACCAGAAATGGATTGGCTTTTATAATGGAAATGTATTAGGATAAACTCTTAGAGTTCCGAGGCTGTGAAAATATCCAAATCAAGGCATCATCAGAGATGCTGTCTCACCAAAGGTCAGCTGCTGGTGACCCATGTGGCAAGTCAAAATGGCGGCTGGCCTCTACCTTCTCCTCTAGGCTCACTTTCTCTTCAAGCTCAGCTGTGGGTGACCAGACACTTGGCTCATCCCTCAGCCTTTGGGACCCCCACCCCCGCCCCCCAGCCTCTGGGCTGCAGGTGATCCTGGAGTCCTCTCTCACATGGCAGGTAAAATGGCGGCTCTCTTTCTCTGTCCTCTTCTCCTATAGGACTCCAATAAAAGGATCAGGACCCACCCTGGGCCCCACAATCTAAACAAAAGCCCTTAACTGAAGCAATCTAGTCAAAAGATCCCTTAACTAAATCTAACTGAAAGTTCCCACTTAATAAGCTTACACACACAGGAATGGGTTAGCTTAAAAACATAATTTTCTGGGTTCCACAAAAGACTCAAACCAGGACACTCCCCTAGCACAGGTTAGATGCTTCATTGATGTTTGCTACATGGATGAACACTTGAATGGAGGGATGGATGGGCAAGTGGGTGGGGTGGAAGAAGGAAGCGGGGGGTCCCAAGACCAGCTCCTCGCTATTTATTTAACACCAATAATTTCACTTAGAGTTATTCATGGTAGTGACTAGAGAAAGCATTCTCTCTAGAAAAGACTATTTAAATAATCTTTTAAATAACCTTTAAATAGAAAGCAACTGTTACTAACAAGTAACATTGACCTTGTCCCCACTCTCTCCCCTCCCTTTCTTGTGGAAACACTGAAGGAAGCATTTCATTTGGGTATTTGGGTACATCAGAATTTGGGTAAAGTGTCTGAATGTGATGTGGGTAGGTTTTCTTTTCTATCTTCATGAAAAATTTGTGGTTTTTACCCTCTGTTAGAACTGGGTTTCTCATTTCAGAATTCATGTACCTGTTTTTCACAAGTATAAAAGTTCCCCTCCCCAAACTTGGGGGTGCTGGAGCACCTGTGTTCTCTCTGTCTCTTTCCCTCCTCTCCTCATCTTCCCTTAGCATGTGCTCATGGTAAAAAACAGATCGAGAAGCCAGAAACCCTGACTTCCGCTCCTGTGTGACTTGAGCCAATTTTTTTTGTTTTGTTTGTATATATATGTACATATATATATATTTTTTATTGAGCAGATTGTTAACCTCCACAAGCCTCAGTTTTCTCTTCTGTTAAACATCCCTGCCTCATGGGGTTTCTCTGAGGACCAGAGGAATTTGTACTGGTCTCTACTTTTCCAACTGGGGTATATAAACTCCCTTGAGAAAATTAAAAAATATGTTCAAGGCTCACAGAGCCATAGAATAAACAAGTGCTTTTTCACCAAAGTGTCAAAGATTTGAATAAATAAAATTCCCTGTGAAAACAAACATGAATTTATAATAGGGAATGGTGCAGAAAAAAAGCAATAATTTTTAAGATAAATTTCAAGATAAAGATTGCAAAGAAATTTTAAACCTGGAGCTCAGAGCTTCAGGCTATGCCCCTGATTTCACCAAAGGCACCATTTCTCCACTGACTTAGAAAAGTATGGAAAGGCCAGGGCTGGCAAGAGGGATCCAGGCAGACAATCTGTGCATCTGTGTGACCTTGGGCAAATCACTATACCACTCTGACCCTCAGTTTCTTTTTCATTTGTGCCAGGCCCATTCCTAGCAGATGCTCTATAATGTCATGATTGATGCTTGCTACTCCTGTCCTGCTGTTAGGTTTTTAGAGCTGCAATGGCAGAATCAAAATCGGGGAGGAGCAGGGAGTCGCAATTTGGCAAGCTTGCATAACTTTGCGTCTGTGCCCTGGAGACAGATGCCACATCGCCTCCCCTGGACCAGCCAGCAGGCCAGAGGGGCGTCCACAGCAAGGCGTCTGGTGCCTGTTTGGCAGCCACATCCACACGGGGACCAGATATTGTTCTCCTGAGCTGCCCGGGCTGCTCCTCCCTTACAGCCCCGGCCCAGCTACCTGCCCGGCCTCCCTGGGAGCACCTGGGTGCCAGGTGAAGGCGGGGCTGGGCCTCACCCATCTGGACAAGCCCTTCCTTCAGAGGCCTGGCTGGGGCCCAGCCCATCCCCAGCACACCCTGTGGCAGAACCGCCTGGGAGATTTGGGGCAGGAGCTGCTGAGGTGACCTGTCAGGTTTCCACCCTTACAGTCTCTCCTCTCAGCCCACGGAGTTAGACTGCTGTGTTTAGAAAGAGGAGGTGGGAGTAGGAAGCTACTTGTTCTGGAAACATCCTCGCTCACTGGTTCACAAACAAACCAGGCCTCACCTCCACAAGTCTAGTCTACACCAAGGGTTCCAATCTATTTTCTGTAGTTCTAGTCCAGCGATTGAGGCGGGTGGGGAGATGTCGCGATGGCTCTGATTGGATAGAGGAGCCTCCTGGTCTCTAGATTAGATTCTCAAGTCTCCTGAGAAAAACCTGGGGAGGGCCAGGTCTCCTCACTCCTTCAACCGTCTTTTAGGGCTCTTAGGATATGTGCAGGCAGCCGCTCTCGCCCATTTCATGTAGGTTCTCCTAGAAGGAGTTCTCTTCTGACACACTTATCCATCCACCAATTTACTGAGCATCTAACTAATGCCTCACTCCGTGGCCAGGACTGGAGAGAAAGGAACTGTATTCATTTCCTAGGGTTACCATATCAAAGCTCCACTAACACGAAGTCCCCAAACAGCAGAAACCTATTGTCTCACAGGTCTGGAGGCTGGAAATCAGAAATTGAGATGTCAGTAGGGCCACACTGCTGCAGGGAGGAACCCTTCCCTGCTTCTGCCTCGCTTCTGGTGGTTGCTGGCCACCCTTGGCGTGTAAACGCATCACTCAAATCTCTGCCTCCATCAGCCTGGCCTTCTTTCTTTTTTTATTCATTTATTTTTTGTTGTTGACTGATATTGTTTTTATTATATTACTGATGTTCCTAACGGGGCCTATTTTAATATGACCGAAGATGCCCAAATATAAAACTGCATATAATGTGTATGCTTATAATTCTGACACAAAATAAAATTTTAGAAATTACAAATTAAATATAAATCGGACAACAAAGCATTACAATTCAAATCAACACCATTACAATTCAATTCAAACAAGCGTTGATTTCCACTATGATTTCCAGATGGCGCTGCTTTGCTGAATGAGCTCTTAATTTGGGGAATAACAGTGGAAAGACGTTGCCACTAGTCTAGTTCTGTGGTTCATCTGTTTCTCTACTTGGAAGACTTCTTTAGTGGATGTCTGTTTACACGAGTATCTTATTCAAAAAAAATATTAACACCAACGCAATGAATCCTAGGGTGGAAGATGGACTGTGGTTTATAGAACAAATATGAGAACATTCTCTCTTGAACTTTAACAAATATATAATACTAATACAGGGAGTTAATAATGGGGTGGGTTGGGGGAAAATACACCAAATGTAAGATACGGACTATAGTTAGTAGAATATTTTGACCATGCTCTTTCATAGTTTGTAACAAATGTTTCACAATAATGCAAGGTATTGGTGGTGGAGTGATATAAGGGAGCCCTGTATGATGATATGCATGTTTGTTTTGTAAGCTCACAACTTTTGCTATATACTTATTGTTTATGTATGTGCATGTGTGAATGGTATACTTCAATAAAAATTTTTAAATAAAAAACAATTTCGATACTTTAAGTATCTAACTGGTAGTTCAGTATAGTCAAGCCTCATCTTTAACAAAATTCTGGCCTTCTTTCTTGTCTCCATCTCCACGTGGCGTACCCCTCTCTCTGAAGGTGAAGATGACTTTGACCCTGCCCTTGGCAATCTCCCAGGCTGCTGGGATGTATCCCATTCTTTCAAAGTTCTGAGAGAGAGCTAACTAGGTGCATGAGTCATCTGTGCCACTGTATTAACAGGTCATGTTAGTACAGGCCAAGCTAACACTCCTTGGTAGCATTAAGCATTTGAACAGGAGTCTTCTGCATTCAATGTCTTAGTGCAAAGAAGCAAGCAAGAAGGACATTTCAGCACGGCAGGCCCATATTTGGATATGACCAAGTGTGGGAGGTAGAAGGCTTCTGAAGTCCCCCAAATCAAATCAGAGAAATAGGGTCACTATCATAACCAGTTAAATAAACTTTCTTTGACATAAGACTCTTCTACTTTTCCCAAGAACATCTGCTTAATTCACAGTGATGTCATGTTGACCAGTTGGCCCAGTGTTAGCGTTCAGCTCTACCTTTTGTTCTGGAGCCCTGATGTAACTGGAAGAGGGCTTTTCATTGTTATTTTTAGCCCTTGTTTGTGCTTTGCTGCCTGTGGAGCACCCAGAGCTATAAGCCATGACCTCCTGAAAGAGAGTACAAAGAAGTTCTTGGGGTGTTATAATGTTCTATTTCTTAGGATGGGTGGTGGTAACATGGATGTGTTCATTTTATAAAAATTTTAAGTTACGTACTTTGGTTTGTGATCTTTTGTGAATGCTCTGTGAATTGTGGTTTTAAAAAGCTGAGGTTAAAAAATAAATATGTGAGTGTACCGCCTTCACCATCTCTGTCATGCAGCTGGATGAAAATGATGTTGTCATACAGAGGATGTTAGAGCAAGAGGATGGAAGGAGCCTTGATCCCTGAGTCACTGGGTGGAGGAAACACCCACCTTGAACAAGACCTGAGCAAGAAGTAGACCTCTACTGTGTGGATTTTTAGCCGGAAGGAAAAGAAAAAAAGGAGGAAGGAAGGAAGATAAACATTAGAGTCTTGACATTTCAATAAGAACGTTTAGGGAAGCAGATGTGGCTCAAGCAGATAGGCACCTGTCTACTACATGGGAGGTCCTGGGTTTGGTTCCCGGCGCCTCCTAAAAAGAGGGCGAGCACACAATGAACAGACACAGAGAGAAGACAGTGAGCACAAACAACAGGGACGGGTGTGGGGGAGAATAAATGAGTAAATAAAATAAATCTTAAAAGAAAAAGAATGTTTAGGGAAAAAAAGAACATTAAGGTTTTGTTGTTATTGCGAGGGTGACAAACTAGCACTGGATTGCTGCCTCTGTGCCCCTAAAGGAACTCTAATGAGTCAAGAGAAACAGACGGACTTGAGGAACTGCAGGTAGGGGAGTAAAGAAACTTCTGGAGAACCAAAAAAAAAAAGAACTATCCATAACAACCCAGTACTAATATACTAAATGATAACAACTCTTTCAGGAAAACCTAAAGACAAAAGGAAATAAGGAAAAAAAATACTATTCTTGTTAGGAAAAAGACACAGAGATTAACAAGTCAAATAAATCAATAGGATCTACATAAAAATTATTTTTTTGAGTGTTAAGGATTCCACCCCAAAGGGGGGAAAAATAAAGGATTTAACTTATAAACTAGTAGAATAAAATTTGATCTAGTCAATGGAGGGGAAAAAAAGATAGTACGGAAAAAAAAAACATGAAATAAGAAGGCAGAAATAATTTCTAACTACAATTATATTTGTTTTTGTTTTTTTTTCTTTTTTTAAAGATTTATTTATTTTTTTACATATCTCCCCTTCCCCCCCTGCTGCGGCGACGTGCCGAGAATGGTCACTGCGCAGGCGCGGCTTTCCCCGCCTGTGGGCGGTCTCTGCGTCCGTTCACGGCCGGCGCTTGCTTCAGTTCGCGGGTGGCTGGCTGCGCTCCATCCGCGGGCGACCTGCCCTGCCCGTGGCGGCTATTGCCCTGTCCGTGGCAGCTTCTTGCCCCGCCCACGGCGGCTCCGGCCCGCCCATGGCGGCTTGCCATTCTCAAGGCGGTCCGCCCGCTAAGAGAGGTCCCCGGGAATCGAACCCAGGGCCTCCCATGCGGCATGCCGACGCCCTATCCACTGGGCTATCGAGCCGGCCCCTATATTTGTTTTAATTACAACAAATATAAATGTAAAAAAACTTGAGATAAATATTCTCAGATTAGTTTTTTTAAGGAAACACTTAAAAGAAACAAAAAAAAAAAACCCAAAGAAAAATAGCTGAAAATTAATAGCTAGCAGACATAATGGAAGACAAAACCATTTACAATATCAACAAAAAGGACAAAATACTTAGGAATAAATGTAATAGGAAACATAAAACCTTCATGAAGAAAACTTTGAAACACTCTTGAATAACATTTCTCTGACTTTATCTTTTATATAGCTTTGACTTGAACAAATGGAAAAATTTCATTCTTGTGTAGGAAAAATAGACATCATTAATATGTCTATTCTACGTTAATATATAAATTTAACATTTTAATAAAAATCTCAATAAACTTTTTCTGTAGCTAGATAAGTTGATACTAAAGTTCATATAGAAAAATTATTCTTGGTGCACAGCTGCATATTTCCAGTACACATTTGTGTGGGTAGAATTGGGTCATTGAAACTAGCCAGGATGAAACAGCCCGAAAGCATGAAGACAAGTTAGAGCTGTGTTGCAAGTTGTCCAGTCAAGAAACATTGAAACCTGGACCAAAACAGTGGTATTGTTGATAAAAAGGAAGAGATGGAACTTAGAGCTTTTTACTTACTTCCCAGGAAAATTAGCAGCAAAATGTACCTGAAGATAATAAATCAAATTAATTTGTGGCAAGTAGTTATTTTATATTAAGCTTTGGAGTTTAATTTTGGAGACTACCAAAGACAATTCATTTAGCTTTAGTCTAATTAATACTGAGCTCTTTTTCTGACATAGACTCAAGGAGTCTATTCCTAAGTTCATAATAAAACCATGTTAATGGCAAAAAAAAAAAAATTTACATGCAAGATTTAAAAAAAAGAAAAAGAAAACAATGTAGCTACGCTGAAATACAATTCCTCACTCATTATGGTAGCAAAAATTCAAAGGTTTGACAACACATTCTGTTGGAGAAGCTGTGGAGAAATTGGCACTCTCATACCTTGCTGGTGGAAATCAAAATGGGAAACTCCTTTGGGGGCGATTTGACGATATCTAACAAAACTACATATGCAGGGGGCTGGCTGTAGCTCAATTGGTGGGGCTCCAGTCTACCACATGGGAGGCCCCGGGTTCGGTTCCCAGGGCCTCCTCGAGCGGGTGGACCGCCTCGAGAGGGCAAGCTGCTGCGGGCAGGGCAAGCTGCCGTGGGCAGGGCAGGTGTCCGCGAGCAGGGCAAGCCGCCGCGAGGGGGCAGGCCGCCGCGTGGTGAGCTGACTCAGCGGGTCGCCGTGGCAGGGGGGAGACAAGCAGACACAAAAGAACTCAAAAAAAAAAAAATGAACACAGCAAGAACAAACAAAAAGGGGGGGGGATATATAATAAATAAATAAATGAGTCTTTAAAAAAAAGCAACTACATATGTATTTGTTTCTTGCCCCAGCAATCCCAATGATAGGAATTTATCCTGAAGATGTACTTCTAACAATAAGAAAATACATGGTTATTCACTGTAACATTATACATAATAGCAAAATATTGGAAATAGCCTCAATGCCCATAATAGGGGATTGGGTAAATTAAGTATGATAGATCCATAAGTTGCACTACTAAGCTGCTGTTAAAAAACAAAAAAAGAATAAGGAAGAACTCTATAAATTGTTATGGAATTATTTCCGGAAAATACTGAAAAGTGGAAAAAACAAAATGCAAAATTGTATACACTGGACATTGATCCTTTATCGGATATGTGGTTTCCAAATGTTTTCTCCCATTATATAGGCTGTCTTTTTTTTACTTTCATGATAAAGTCCTTTGAGGAACAAAAGTTTTTTTATTTTGATGAGGTCCCATTTATCTATTTTTTCTTTTGTTCCTTGTGCTTTGGGTGTAAAGTCTAAGAAGCCTAACATAGGGTCTTAGAGATGCTTCCCTATGTTTTCTTCTATGAGTTTGATGGCTCTGACTCTTGTATTTGGGTCTTTGGTACAGTTTGAGTTGATTTTTGTATATGGCATGAAGTAAGATTCCTCCTTTTTTTTTTCAAATAGAGGCCCAGTTTTCCCAACACCATTTATTGAAGAGACTATTCTTTCCCATTTGAGTGGTCTTTGCCATCTTGTCAAAAATCAGTTGGCCATAAATAGGAGTTGATTTCTGAGCTCTCAATGCCTTTGGTCCATGTGTCTGCCTTTGTGCTAGCAACATGCTGATTTGATTACTGTGGCTTTGTAATAATTTTAAGATTGGGAGGTATGAGTTCTCCAACTTTATTCTTCTTTTTCAAGATGGCTTGGCTATTTGTAGCCCCTTACCCTTCCAAGTGGATTTCATGATTGGCTTTTCCATTTCCAAAAGAGGGTTGATGGAGTTTTTATTGGAATTGCATTGAATCTGTGAATTGCTTTGGGTAGTCTTGATATCTTAACACTGTTTGGTTTTCCCATACATGAACGTGGAATAGCCTTCCATTTGTTTAGGTCTTTTTAAATAAAAGAAAAGAAAAGGGTATATAAATGGTATGAAAGAGAAATAAGAAAGTACCTACAAATATGCTTATTTTTTAAAAAAGAAATGCAAAACTAGAAGGTAATAAAATTAATTATGTATGGGGTAGGAAGGAATGGAATGGTAGGGAAAGGGGAGAGAGTGATATTTTTCTGACCATAGCTTTTTGCATGGTTTTGAAAAACTTTTGGACCTTGTTAAAGTGTTACATATTCAATCAATAAAATTAATTTCATATGAATGGGGTGTAAAGTAACCCCTAAAACTGAATAAAAGTTAAAAAAATGAACTGAACTATTTATCAAATGAATAACATAACCTCAGAAGAAAAAAATAAAGAATAACTCCTTCAAGTAACCTTGAAAAGAGTACTTTGACTTTTTATCCTCAGTCTAAACACAAAAAGAACTGCAAAGAATCTTGAATTTTACTTAATAGCTTTGTGGCTGGTAGTAATGTGAGTGTAATAATTCTGAGGCAATTTTTGTGTACTATAAGACTGAGAAAATGCATCAATATATTGATATTCTTGAGAAACAGAGTTTTCCCTATGGGAGAAAGGAGCTATAAGTAAAGAAGAGGGAAAGTAACGAAGAATCTTGTGGTGTTGGACTGGAATTAGAGGTTTCAGAACGAACTCATGGTTTGTTTGTTTTTTTATTATTTAATCAATTTCTAGGCTCAGCCCATTAAAAGAGTCTGGAATCAACATCATTTCAGGAGCAATAAGCATACTTAGGGTCAAGATCTTGATTTCTAAATATCATTCTCCACTAAAAGGGTCTGGTGCTCCTTGGGAAATTGGGTAATTCCAAGGATGAGATGAGAAAAGTACAAGATGAGCCTGGAACTTTTTACTAAGCCAGAAAGTAAGTAAATAAGGATGTGATAGGGACACGTCAAAAGGACACAGAACAAGTAGCTTGAAGAAGATACCACTGGCCAAATATGGGATAATTTGAGCATCACAGAGAATGATGACAGTAATAGATTATGACACAGTGAATCAAAAAGAATGCACGAGTCCATACTAATTCTAAAAATGAAGCAAACAAACAGAGAAACAAATTGGGGGAAATGTGAAAACTCTTATTTCCGTACAAAGGCAACCAACAAATGTAGAAAGGATGAGAGAACCATTTTAGACCATCATTTAGTAACTGATTCAAGCAAGAATGCTAAAACTATTGGGTGAAAGATTGTTAGGTAACCAGATATTTACACAATCTCAAAATATCTCCCCAGAGATTGCTTATTAATTCCATAGAGAATAAAGATACTTCTACCATGGAGAAATTTAGATGACACTATCTTAATAAAGTGATCAAAGTTAACATCACCAGTTTTGGAATAGATTGACATCCTGTGCCTCCTGGTTTAATACACCCAGAATGCAACATCATTTATGTATCATTCCTGCCAAGAATACATAATCTGAATCAAATCTTGAGGAAACAAGCCAACATGTGCAAATTGAAGGATGTCCTCAAAACAATGGGTTTGTATGCTTCAAAAAATGTCAGTATAATGAATGACAAAGAATGGCTGAGAAACTTTTGCATTTTAAAAGCGACATGATAAGTAAATGCAATGCATGATCCTTGATTGGGGGAAATTATTATTTAAGTCATTTTGGGGACAATAAGTTAAAATTGAACATGGACTATGACTTACTAGTATTCTATCAATATTAAATTTTCTGGGTTTTGATAATTTCACTGAGGATGTGTGAGAGAATGTTCTTAGAAGACACATGATAAAGTATTAGTGAGGCAGATTAGTCAGGGAAAGGAGGAGAAGATGAGCCACAGCATGGCTGGCAGATGGCATGACCAGCAGACAGCATGGCTGCAAGACCTTGCTGGGACCTCATCTTCATTAGGGATTTAAAGATCATGATTTCTGCAACTTATTCTCAAATGGTTCAGAAGAAGAAGGTGAAAATCATTATATTATATCTTCTAATATGTATTACATGATAAAATTAATAATATAATATGTATAATATATACATATGTATATTTAGAGAGAGTGAGAGACAATGCAAATGTGGCAAAACATTATCAGTAGGTGAATCTAGACAAAAGGTGTATAGTAGTCCAATGTGATCATTTTGTAACTTTTCTATAGATTTAATTTTTTCAAAATACAACATTTAATAAAAATTTTAAAACAATATTAGTCAAGTATAAATCAAAACAGTGTTGGGCAAGAATCTCATTTTCTGAGAAATTAAAGTTTAAGACAAAAATATATAAGTGACAAGGATATTGCATAGTGGTAAAAGGAACAATAGCTCAAAAAGATATAGCTATTATGACTCAAAATAGATAATAAAAATGAGAGAATTAAAATAGTACACTGGAAAATATCTATTTAACATAAAAGAGGCAATAATGGAAGAATAGAGGAATACAAAAGGTATAAGAAATATAGAAAACAAATAGCAAAATGGCACACATACATCCTATCTTATCAGTAATTATATTAAATGTAAATGGTTTAAACACTTCAATTAAAAGGCATAGATTGACAGAATGTATAAAAAAGTTGATCCAACTATATGCTTCTGATGGTTAAATGCATGTGTCAACTTAGTTAGATTGTGGTGTCCATTTGTTTGGTCAGGCAAGTGCTGGTCTGGTTGTTAATGCAAGGATATTTTGTGGACTTCAGTCATTAGTCATAGATGCATCTATGGCTGATTATATCTACAATCAACTAAAGAGATTGCCTTCAGCAATGAGATAAGCCTCATCCAATCAGTCGAAGGCCTTAAAGAGAGAACTGATTATTTCAGCAGTCAGAAAGATGACTTTCTATCTGTATTTCAGTCATCCAGCAACATCTCCTGAGGAATTCATTGAAAGCTTCATCAGAATTCCCAAACTTGCAGCATGCCCTACGGAATTTGGGCTTGCTACTCCCCCAGGCATGTGAACCAATTCCTGTAATAACTTTCATATTATTTACATATATAGTATATATAGACAATAATATATATTGTATATCTATGTATATTTGACATATAATATATACCTATATTATGTACCTATATATATATCTTCTGTCAGTTTTGTTTCCCTAGAGAACCCTAAGTAATTCAATACCGTCTATAAAAAATACAGTTTAGATTCAAATACACAAATAGAGTGAAAGTAAAAGGATGGAAAAAGTGAAAGGATTACATGCAAACAGTAATCAGAAGAGTCTGGAGTCTATACTAGTACCAGACAAAATAGACTTTATTTTATTTTTTTTTTTAAGATTTATTTTTTATTTAATACATATCCCCCCCCTTTCTACTTGCTCTTGCTGTGTGTCCATTCTTCTGTCTTTTTCTATGTCTGCTTCTTGTCTCCCCACCGTCTTTGCTGCAACGCGCCGAGTCGGCCCTCTGCAGCGGCGGCTCGCTCCGTTCGAGGGTGGCTCCATTCCGTTTTCACGGACGGCTCCGCTCCATGTTTTGCGGGCAGCAGTCCTCCATGTTTTTGCGGGCTGCCGGCTTTCGCAGTTCGCAGGCAGCAGCTCCGCTTTTTCACGGGTGACTTTGCCATGCCCGTGGGGGCTCCGCCCTGCCTGTGGCGGCTTTTTGCCTTGCCCACAGCGGCTTTTGCCCCGCCCACGGCGGCTTGCCTTTCTCAAGGCTGTCTGCCCGCTCGGAGAGGTCCCCGGGAACCGAACCCAGGGCTTCCCATGTGGTACCCCAGCCCGCTCTTTATCCACTGAGCTATCTAGCTGGGCCCCAAAATAGACTTTAAAACAAAAATTGCTGCTAGAGACAAAAAAGAACTTCCATAAAAAGTTCAATCCATATATGCACCTAACAGCCATATATGCACCTAACAACAGAGCTCCAAAATACATGAAGCAAGAACTGACAGAATTGAAGGGAGAAATAGCCAAATCAACAATAATAGTTGGACACAAATATTCTGATGCTTTTTATACTTTGTTGTATTTTCTAATCAAACCAATGCATTTATTAATAAACTGATAAAATGAATAAAAAGATTTCTATTATGAACACAAACACCTAACAATGCATCGTAAAACATGTAAGGCAAGAACTTGCAGAACTGTAAGTATAAATAGATAAATCAACAACTGTAATTAAAGATTTTTGACAAATTCTTCTCTGAAACTGGTAAATCAAGCTGACAAAAAGATATAGGTTTGAACTATATAAGTAGTGAGCTTAAACTATGAAACACATGTAGAATTATACATCCAACAAACAGTAGAGTTTACATTACCTCCCCTTGCTCTACTCTCCCCTGCCCCTCAAAAAAAAAAACAGATCCAGCTGTTTTAGAGAAGAATTTTACCAAACTTTAGAGAAAAAATTAATTCCTATATTATTCTAGTTGTTTAAAACAAAACACAAGAAAAAAAAAGCAGTCTATCTTATTTTATAAGAAGTGTAATCTTGATTCCAAAACTAGATAAGAAAGTACCATAAAAGAAAATTAGGTAATTTTCATTTATGAAATTAAAAAGCAAAAAGTTAAATAAAATTTTAACTAACATACCTTAACAACCTTAACAATGATTATATATAGTGATGTATCATAATCAAGTAGGGTTAATCCCCCAAAATGCAAAGTTAATTCAACTTCACAAAACCCATCAATAAGATTCTCTACATTGTTAACAGAGTAAAGGAAAATAAAATCACATGATTATCTTACAGAAGTAGAAGAAGCGCTTGATAAAGTTTGACATATTTAAGGTTGCTTTTTTTTTTAAATTTGCTTCCTTTTCTTTGGCTGCTTTTTTTTTTAAGTGTTAACTAACTAGGAGTAGAAGGGAACTTCCTCACCTGTATAACAAAAACTTCAAACATCATACTTAATGCAGAAGCTTTAGATGCATTCCATTTAAGACCAGGAACAAAATAAGGTTTCCTACTCTTTGGTTATAAATTTCTGTGTAACAAATTACTCCAAAACTCCACAGCTTGTTTTAACAAACATTTCTTATTGCAAGTTTCTGTGGGTCAGGATTTAGGGAGCAATTTAGCCGGGTGGTTCTGGCTCAGGGTCTCTCATGAGGTTGCAGTCAAGATGTCATCTGGGGCCATAGTCATGTGAAGTCCTGACTGGGCTGGTGGGTCCACTTCCATGGTGGTCACTCACATGGCTGTTCCCTGCTACTTGGGCCTGTCTGTAGGACTGCTTGTGTGTCCCCACGGTATGGCAGCTGGCTTGCCCCAGAGTAAGTGATCCAAGAGAGGGGGCAGAGAGGAAGCCACAATGCTTTTTATGACTTAGTCTTGGAAGTCACACACAATGTTCTATTCATCACACAAAGCAATCTTATTCATTATGGGAGAATTTACACAGGGCATGATCAGCAGGAAGTGGGAATTATTCCGGTCATCTTGGAAGCTGGCTACCATACTCACTATTGCCTCCAAGGTTTAACACGGCACTGGAGGCCCTGACTAACAGAATAAGGAAAAAAAGGGAAGTAGGAGATTGAGAAAGAATTAGAAGCAATGAGATATAACATTCATTATTTACAGACTACATGGTCTAGCAAAAACAACAGAATCTAATCTAAGCTAATAGAACTAATATGAGAATTCCTCAAGATTGCTGGATTCAAGTTCAACTTACATAATTCATTGACTGGCAATAATCACCTAGAAAATAAAATTTTTAAAATATGCTATTCACAATACACACACACAACAACAGAACAAAAAGCCTAAAAACCCAACCAAGCAAACAGAAAACCACTGTTGAGTATCTAACTAAGAATATACAAGACCACTATGGAAATCATTGTAAAACCTTAATAAAGGACCTAAAATATGATCCCCTAAAATGAAAAAAAAATTCCATGCTCTTAGATGGGATATCAATATTATAAAGATGCCAACTTTCCAAATTGATTTATAAATTTAATCTAATCCCAATCAAAATTTCATTTGAACTTTTTAAAGGAGCTTACAGATTTACCCTAATATTAACATGATATTCTAAAAAGACATTTTAATAAAATTAGCATTCAAATGGGCCAGTAGAATAGAGAACTCAGAGACAGACCCATGAATATATGGTAACTTAATATAAGATCATTT